>BGPR01047484.1:0-11784 GCA_013235015.1 Araneus ventricosus | reverse complement strand
CTGTTATGCTTCGTTCAGTTACGTATTGCTTTCCTTCAATTTTTCATAAGGAGAACTTGCAAGCATTGTCAGCAAATTTTCTCCCAATAATAATGATTTAATAATTTTAGCCGTTTTTTCGTTAAAGAAATTGAAAATATGATTAGGTCCAGTTATTTTACTTCAAGCGGTTAATGAATTATCATTTGCAGAAAGCAAGGTAGATTGAAAAACTTCTTAGTGAATCAGTTTCTGGTGTTAAAACATGATACAATTTAACTTAATAATTCACTCTTTTGTTATATCAATATTCATCCAGAAATATCTGAATATTAGAAACATTTCTAATATATATATATTTTAGTAATTCGGGTACGGTAACTTCACTTTCGAAAAAATATTTGATATTTTTGAAATGTTTATTTTTAGTTACCTCTTTAAATATTATCTGCTAATTAAAATGATTTCAAATTGTTTATCATATCATTCTGGATATAAGATATTCTTCAAATATGGTAAGTGCATGATTAGTACTAACTACCTTTGAAGGTAACTGATTTCCTGTGAATTGTATTAAAAGATATTCTTGAAGTATGATAAGTGCTTGATTGGTACTAACTAACTTTGAAGGAAATTGATTTCCTGTGAATTTATTAAAAAGATATTCTTGAAGTATGATAAGTGCGTGATTAGTACTAATTTTGAAGGTAACTGATTTCCTGTGAATTGCAGTAAAATATATTCTTGAAGTATGATAAATGCGTGATTAGTACTAACTAACCTTGAAGGTAACTGATTTCCTGTGAGTTGTATTAAAAGGGTATTTACAGACAGTTTTGCCTCGGTTTTAGCTGTGAGTAGCACGCTGTATCTTCTGACAACTAATTAATTTATATTGTGAATGTTAGTGAGGTATATTAAATAATGTGATTCGTTTTCTTTGAATTTTAAATTATTCATATGCGTATGTTATATCCTTATTTGCGCTATATACTGTATATTTTGTTATTTATTTTGCGAAATTTTTTAAATCAATTTACCTTCGTCCATTTTTAATTGACATCCGGATTTCTACAAGTTGTTGTCATTGCAATTCAAAGAAAATGAAAGAAATTACAGTGCAAAACTTCGGATGGCTTTCCACTTTTTAATTTTATGAATATTACTAACGCACATCATAATTTTGATTATCTCTCCCCTCTGCTCCACGAATATTATGGATTCCCGTTCCAATTCAGACATCTTGGAATTTTCTGCATTCCTTCGAGGGATAAAATATTTCTTCGGAAGCACTGCATTCCTTCTTCACATACATGACGAAACAGCGACAAAACAGCTCCGGAAAGACACGGTGAACGATCCGGATTTACAATTTTTGACCAGAGAAATTAATTATTGTATCTGAAACTTTAAAAGAGTTGCGACTTTTTTGTTTTGTGTTTAAACACTTTTTTTCGTGTACTGATTGTAAGGTCCATTTCTCGATAGTGCCATTTCAAATAACTGAGTATAATCCAAATTAAATACTAGAGGTACCTATACAAAAGTTCTGAGTGGATTCCTTTAGTTAATTTAAATCATAATCTCAAACCAGTGGGAGTGGCCTCCCCAAAACTTTCTCGTATACTTCTCAAAAATTTGTTATTCTCCCTTCCCCTCCGTGGACAAAAAAATCAAACCTACTGTAACCCAGAATGCAATGACTATCAGAAGGTTTCTCATTGTAGATTATAACGATTGTAAAATATTTAGGTGAAGAATCAAATTCAAAGAGATGTGCATATATTAAAACTTGGCAATATTTATTTTCTATCACACTCAGGGTGTGCGCGAGCAAAAAGAAAACAGAAGAAAATGACCTTGTTCGCTATCGCAGAATAGCCTGCGCATGCGCAGAGATTACTTCCAGTACGCAAATGAAAAAAAGTTGAATATGCAATTTGAACTCCTTTTTTTAAACGATTGACACGAAATTTGGGCACCGATCTATAATTAATGTTAGCAACCGTCATACCAATTTTTATTTACGGGTTTACGAGTTATAATGTTTAGAAGTACGGGATTATACAGATCGACAGACAGTCACCCTTTGATGGATTTGGCCAAAAATTGGATACGGACCTACATTCCTGATGATAAAACTGTGCACTAAATTTTATCCATTTAGCTATTCAAGTTTTTGAGTTATAGTGTTCACATGAACGTGGACAGACAGACAGAATTCCCGTTAATGGATTTTGCAC
Organism: Araneus ventricosus; assembly: GCA_013235015.1. Taxonomy (NCBI): domain Eukaryota; kingdom Metazoa; phylum Arthropoda; class Arachnida; order Araneae; family Araneidae; genus Araneus; species Araneus ventricosus. The sequence continues at coordinate 9,562 of BGPR01047484.1, read as the reverse complement.
AAAATTTGGTAGAAACCTACAAATTTTGTGTAAAGATCACATACTAAATTTCATCCCCGTAGCTCTCATAGTTTTCGAATTATCGTGTTCACAGACACACAGACAGACAGACAGACATAATTCCAAAATTGTGTTTTTCGGAGTCGGGGAGGTCTAAAACGTGGAGATTCGTCAAAATCTCGGGTTCGAATTTTTTGACGATTGCAATATTTTCTCTTTGTATACTTCGTATACGAGAAAGTAAAAATGACAAAAAAAATCATTTATAGTTACAAGTAGGTCAATCAGACGTAATTTCCTTAAATATACCTAGAAAGTAAAGGCAAAAAATTGAAATAAAAATATTAAATGACAAAGTTCTGATTTTGGGGATCGATCTGTACACATAGTTGAGCAATTAAAATTCAAGGGATTGAATGGGATTAATTTACGTGATTTTATAGCATAAACATCTTGTTAGTATCTGATTACATGACAAAGACTTTTAAATTTGTATTTTTAATCAGCAATACCGTGTAAATTCTGTATAGTATATTTGTTCATTGCAAAGTTGTATTAGTTATGGTACGGTGTATTGTTTAAAAGTTTAAAATAAATGATCTTTTTCCAAGCGTCTCCCGTTTTCATTCCTATCATATTGTTATAAGATAATCAAAAGGCTGGATTTGAAAGTTTTAATTCATCAAGAAAGGATTCAAAGGATATTTCCGTATACTGGGGGAAGTTAGTGATAGTATTTGTAGAAAAAGAAACGGAGAGAGGAATATGAAAAAATTTGGATCCCGAAAAACGTCGAGTTATCAGCTAATTATGGGATAATGCTATGACTTTAGGTATTGTGATGTACACTATATGCCCAAAAGTATCCTGACACTTTCAGATTTTCACATTTTTTAGAATTTCTTCGGAAAAATTTAACTGACTGCCTTCAAACTTCGGACATGTAAAGAATAGACAATAACTCACATTTTACATTGAAGATTCGGTCCTGAGGGCAATTACGGGACCGTCTTCAAACTGATGAAGATAAAAATGTTTTTGGCCCACCCCGCTTTAAAGAATTCTGACAACAAGATAAAAATTGCTGGAATAGTTATGCTTAATGTGCATAATATTTACAGGAATTTTCGTAAACTCAGCTCAAATATTTGGGACGATATAAAGGTTTTCTTAAAAAATCCCAAGTTTCACCGGATAACGTCTTTTGCTTATAACGTGCAGAGTTTTCAGTTCTATTATACGAAACTTACAGAAAAAATGAAAATATGTTAGAGAAGCATTTTGTAAAAAAATGGAAAATTTGTTTTGAATATTACAGGAAATATGATTATTTTTTTTAGTAAATGATGTTTTACTGCGCATGCGCAAAACATAGCGTAATTTTTCTTTCACAACTTTTAAGCCAGATATATAGGGCAACTTGTATAAAAAAATTCAGTTCAATATAGTATTCAGAAAGATATCGGCATTAAAACGAACAGAATTTTAGCTCCTGTCGAAGAGAAGCTAAAAGATGAGGGGTTGCACAGAAATTGAGATTTTTTAACCTTATATCTTTGAATAGTTATATTGAATTGTATAGTGGTTAGAATTTGCTGAATACCCATGAACACTTGTAATATTTGTAACGAATAAAAAATATATATTTGTAGAATTATAAAATTATTTTAAGAAAACAAATTAATTAGATAAAAAAATCGCTTGACCATACAAAAATATATTTAAAAATATCGTTTGGCCGTAAAATTGTAGCAATATGTAACTTGTTAATAATCATGTAAATAATATAATTAAAGTAACAAAATTTTTGTTATTTATAGTGCCTAATTAGCTTGAATTTAAGTTATGCACGTAATTGATAAGTTGACTATGAAGCGAGGTGGGCCAAAACTTTTTTGTATTTATCAATTTGTAGACGGTCTCTTAGTTGCCCTAAGGACCGAATCTTCAATGTAAAATATGAGTTACAGTCTATTCTTCACATGGTCGACGTTTAAAGGCAGTCAATTAAACCTTTCCGGAGAAATTCTAAAAAATGTGAAAATCTGAATGTGTCCGAATACTTTTGGGCACATAGTGTATTTAAGCATATCATTAAGAATCGGGAGCCTTCTTTATCACAAATAATATGTTTATTGGACGTCTTCCATAGCACAAACATGTAAAACAAACACATACACTTACATCACAAACGTTACATCCTGACTGACATCGAATTCCATCTTCAATCATAATTCCTCTTCTCCGTTGCTAGGCAACGTTCGCAAAGACAAAAAATATCGTTGCTACACTATTTTTATAACCTTTAGAAAAAGAATTAATGCCAAACGATTTTTTTAATTAATTTCTTTTTCAGCCAAACGATATTTTTAAATTAATTTCTTTTATGATCAAACGATTTTTTTTATCTAATTAATTTCTTTTCTTTAAATGTTTTAATAATTCTACAAATGTATATTTTTTTATTCGTTACGAATATTACACGGAATGACGTCAGTTTTTTCGAATACTTCAGAATCTTCTTATAACGAGAAAGTAAAAGTGTGTGTGGGAGGGATAAATATTCTTTTTCGTTGCTAGGCAACGTTAGCAAAAGACAAATACATCGTTGCAATACTAATTTTATAAAAGAATCAATGCCAAACGATATTTTTAAATTAATTTCTTTTATGACCAAACGATTTTTTTATCTAATTAACTCATTTTCTTTAAATAATTCTACATATATATATATTTTTATTCGTTACGAACATTACAGTATAAACTTTTCATCGACGAGATATGCAACTAAATTTTAAGGGTTTCAATGGAGTCAATTAACGTGCCCGATTGATATTACACGAAGACTGTTAGTGAAGGATCTCGACATTGGAGTCTTGGTCAGAGAGAAAGGATGTCAGTCAATTCTTTAAACTACAGCCCACCGCCCCAACCTCCACAGCACGCCATCGAGAACAGGTTTAAACTCCAGCCAAACATAACGTCTATCAAACTGATACATAAGATTCGTAGGCACCAGGACTCGAGCCCACGATCTTCCGACCACGCAACCTAAACTCTTCAACCAGGCCACTGCATCGCATTCTGAATCGAAATACAGAGGCAAAGTTCAAATAAACAATTCAGAGTAAAATATTCTCTTTTGGCAGATCTATGCTGCAGAATTAGTCACACTTTGAAATCCTTTGATTTCGTAAGCTATCTACAGACATGAAATCAGTAGCTGAGTGATGTGCGGTGGACAGTGGTCACCCAAGCTTCTATTTGATATTTTGCTGATATATTTTTGACGTTGATACGTCTCCGTAGTGTCTAATGGTGTGCGAAAGAAAAAAATTATGACGCTTTTCGCGCTAAATAAACGCTTGTAGCTCCGCAACCAAATAACACAGAGAGTTGGTTTTAGTTTCATTTAACAGAGAAAGGTTGACTTGCTAAGTTTTAAAATTTGTGGAATTACGTTTTAGTCAGTGAGATTCAAAAGCTGTGAGAAAATCACGAAAATTTTACATGACGTCATGCGACCGATCGCGCACTATCCAGATTTATCTATCGATCTACGTTCGTAAATATTACTCAAGAATTATTGAATTACGTCAATTGCTGTAAGTAAAACGCTTATAGCTCCTCAACTAAAAGAGAGTTGGTTTTAGCTTTTCTTAACAGAAAGGTAAGCATTGAAGATGGCAAAATAATTTAGAATTTGTAATGTACGTTAGTCACAGTCGAGTTGAAAGTTGATGAAAATCCCGAATATTTACATAGATAGAGTCACATAGTCACACTAGCTTATCACTATGGACTAAGTTAATAGTTACATGAGCTACTTTTAAGCAGAAAGTCACAGTTGACGGTAATGATCTACACCTTCCAAACCCAGCGGCTTCAGAGACAGCCTCCGAATCAGTGCGGAGACCACTCCCGCTGGTTGGTGACGAGAAAGTTGGGAGATCACTTCAGCTGGTTCACCACAATATGGGTGAAGTTCCAAAAACGAACGAATCGGTGCCAGGACCATTAATTGCGCACGAATAGACTCACCTCTGTGAGGGAGACCGCTTGCAAGTTCGTGCCACAAATTATGTCATTCTCAAAAGTCAATGAATGACAGAATCTTAAGGTATCCGAACAGAACTTTTCATAAATTGTGAAATAAACACCAAAATATGTTTTTAGATTCAGAATTTAATAAAAAGATTAATATTAGCGTATGATTTGAGTATAAATTATTATATGACTGAATTCCCAATTTGTGCTGCTTTTTTAGAGAATTTTTCCCCAAAACTTCAAACATACTGAGGTCAAACTTTGTAATAATTCAAAATAAAACAAATACTAAAATAAACTACATACTATGGACTAGTGCTTGTACTAGAATCTTAACATTCTTTAAATAAAATTTTAGAGCTAATCGAACAATCATTATAAGATTTTCCAGCAAATTTTCTATAATAATTTTTCAAATAAAAAGACCATAATTTAAAAAGTTGCTACAATATATACATTGTTATTCTAGTACACATTCACTATGAGAAACTTGTTTGAAGAAAGTGTTCAAAAGAATTTCAGGACAATCGAATGATAACTTGGGTATATGTTTGAAGTTTGAAAAATATGCATAAAATCTAATTTTGAGAAAAATCAGAATTTTAGTTTCCACGCCCTCAAATTATGTATCTAAACACAAAAAAAAATTCTAAAATATACTGACATCCTTATTGAAAAGCTTGCAAGTTTAAAAGAATTTTGACAGGGTTTCTGTCCTTTTAAATGACAACACCATTCTAATTACACGCCCACTTCGGTTTTCGGTTTGTTATAAAACAATTAATATCTCATCTTCTAATTAACGTACCGACAAATATGTTTAGAAGGTAAACAAATATTAGACTATCAACATCAAATTAAAAAAAATGGAGATTTTTAAGTGAAAATCGGCCCGAACGTGTTCCGGATACCTTAAATATCTTTCTATAGCTTTTATTCAACGGTGTCGTCTCCACAAATCTTCGATCGATTTCTTACCCACTTCAATCGAGCTACAGCTTTGAAATTCAGCACAGTGGTGGGTTTCCGGGCAACGCAATATTATGCACAAAATTGGCAATCTATATACCTCTTTAGAAACCCTAACGAAACGGTAGTGTATTTTAGCCTATATTTGGGCGATAAGGTTTGGAGGTGGTGGCACGTTACGTAGGGTTGTAACGACACCACTAGACGACACACAATGAAGAAGCCTGTGAATCACCCACCTTTCCGGAGTGGCTTGAGGGTCAAAGGTCAAGATCGGCGAAGTGAGTCTGTTCGTCTCTCGGTCTGTGTCAGCACTTTTTTTTAAATTCGAGAGATAATGTAATGTAATAGCAATCGCGCTGCTTAAAAGAGAAACCTTATATATATATATATATATATATATATATATATATATATATATATATATATATATATATATATATATATATATATATATATACTATATATATATATATATATATATATATAGATGGTGCGTATTGAAGCTTGTGGCTACCGACATGAGCGGCGGCATTACTTTGAAATAATTTAATTTGTGCTGTGATGATAATTGTAAGTTATCACGTAATATTGCGGATTTATATTTCCAGAAAGTTAATGCCATTAAATCATTTTAAAAAAAATAAATGTACATAATATAATAATTTCAATATGTGTTTTTTATATTGGATAATTCATTGAGTAAATTTGGTTTACTATACTAACATGTCGTATTAATATTCGTGTCAGTCATCACTAAAAATAGGAAAAAATTTAAGGCATAAGCTTTTATTCGTCACGAAAAATGAACGTAAGTTGAAAATAATTTTATGATTACAAAAAATAAAATGCATAGGTTCGAATAAAGTGTTTACTTCTAGGCATATTCCATTTGTTTAAGGAACCAAATATAAAGTGCTATATAAGGTGCTAATTTATTTTATTTATAATATGCTCTTACAATTCTAGACAAACCCATTCCATCCCATCCCCAAGACATTATCCTATACTCTGTTTGTCAAACATTCAGAAAACAACGCACTAAAAATAGTATATTCAAGCCTAACTACAGAGTTACCGATATGAAAGATTGTTGTATAAATTAATTGATTCGTACATCATATACATGCGCAACCATAGAAACCAAAAACTCCGCTGGCACTACCTCCCCGACCACCACTGGTGAGCCTTGACTCAAAAGGTCGACGCTGAAAAGAGCGGCAGATACCAGCGTGTGCCGATATATACTCAATATACCAGTATTTAAAATGAGCGCAAATCAGAATTCAGTAGTTGTTTTCCGATTATAAACTCAGAGAAATAATCAAGCTATTACGCTGAGCGTGCTAAACATAATAGCTTGATTATATTTCTAAAGATGAACAACATTTTCATGTCCAGTTTGGGAGTTATGATTAACGAAGTTAAAGGTTCTTATTTAAGCGAAGAAGAAATTAATCAACTCATATTACGCACACTGTAAAAAAAAATCCGTAAAATTTACTGTTTTAGAAACTGGCAGCAGCTGGTTGGTTGTGCAAAACCGTAAAGATTACGAAAGCAAATCACCGTAAGCACAACGGTTTTTTTTACCGTAAGAAATTAAGTTTCTCCGTAAAGTGATCATCGAAGTAAGTGACGTCATCGACTGAGTTGAGTTGTTTTCTCCTTCTGTTCGAGTTGAATGTGCTTTGATATTGTATTTATCAATATTAATTAATCAAGAAGCAATTATTGAATTTCAGTGTAGTTTAATTAATATAATTCTTAATTGAACTTATTGGACGATTTCGATGCAAGATGGTGACAAAGCTTCTAACTCCTCCGAGCCGGGGATCGAAACCGCGTTCATAGAAATAAAAGACAGTCGCTCTAACCACTAGACCACCGGAGACGTCATTAAATGAAGTAAAAATAATCTATTTGAGTTTTAAAGTCACTATAGCTCTAGTGGCGCCACCTAGTGGTGTAAAAATCAACTATTGCCAGAACACGTGTTTTAAGGTTAGCTTTCATGAGTGACAACAGGTTACTGCAACATGTGTAAACAATAGCGGAGATGGAACCCTATTAAAAAACATGAAATGAATGCAATAAAATTACATTTAAGAAAAGGGAAAGTTATCGTAAGAGAAAGCAATACCGTATGACGAAAAATAGAATTTGAACTGACGGTTTTAAACCGTTTATAGCTGGAGTGAAAAACCGTTTTGTCAACAAAACAGCTTTAAACCGTCAAATATACGGAAAAAGTCCGGGAAAAAAACGGATATTTTTTACAGTGCATATTCAACCACACGAATGAGAACAAACAAAACCTCCAATGAAGGCACGGCTGACCAGCGAGTTGGGAGGTTGGAGAAAGTGCGTCTTTGCTGATCTAGAGGGAGCAGATGTGAGTTTCATCATCTGTATTCATCCCATCCCCAAGATATTATCCTATACTATTGTTCTGCACCCATATTCAAGAGAAAATAACACTAACAATAGTGCATTCCAATATATTCCAACCTATCTACAGTTACCGATACTGAACTTGTACTTGTATAAATTAATTGATTCGTGCATCATACATGTGGAACCATAGGAACAAAAAACTCCGCTGGCCCTAGGTGAAACCTTGACTCAAAAGATTCCGACACTGAAAAGTGATGAATGCCAGCCAGTGGTGAATCCAAGATTTGGGTTGGGGGAGACTGTGAGTTGATTGGACAAAGTGCGTCTTTGCTGATCTAGAGGGAGCAGATGTGAGTTTCATTATCTGTATCCATTCCATCCCCAAGATATTATCCTATACTATTGTTCTGCACCCATATTCAAGAGAAAATAACACTAACAATAGTGTTTTCCAACCTATCTACAGAGTTACCGATACTGAACTTGTATAAATTAATTGATTCGTGCATCATACATGTGGAACCATAGGAACAAAAAACTCCGCTGGCACTAGGTGAAACCTTGGCTCAAAAGATTCCGACACTGAAAAGTGATGAAAGCCAGCCAGTGGCGAATCCAGGATTTGGGTCTTGGGGGGGGGGGGGGGGTTGTGGTATAAAAAGTTTTGTATCGTCGTGACGAATGTCAAATCTTACGGCTTATGTAAACCAAAACACTTTAACTTTCCAGACTTCACTCACCTGACAATAAGAATCATCAAGATCACTACAATACTTTCGATAATTTAACAAAAAACACAATGAAATAACTAGAAATATGTTTTCGACCGTGTCAACGCCGGGTGAATACGAGTGGAATAACTACAAAAGTGGGAAAACTGAGCCTGTCAAAAACTAGGAAGAAATGTTTTCACTTTTTTGAATGGGAGATTAAGAAAAAAACAGCTGTATTGTTTTAAAATAAAATAAAGAATTCTGGTATAGCTCAGGGGCTGCAGCCCGATAGCCACCCCTGGATTCGCCACTGATGCCAGCACTTTATTATATTCCGATACATACTCAATATACCAGTATATAAAATGATTGCAAATCAGACTTCAGTAGTTATTTATCCGAGTATAAACCCAGATAAATGATAATCAAGATATTACGCTGATTATATTTCTAAAAGCGGTGAATGGTTGCATGCCCCAGTTTGGGTTACACAATTATCGACGTAAAAGGTTGTTGTTGTGCAAATTAAACAACTCGTATATTATGCAATGCAACCACCACACAAATGCAAGGAAACAAAACCTCCAACGACATTTGACCAGAGAGGCTAGTGAAAGTGCGACCTTGCTCACCTGAGGGGCAGATGCGGGCTCCCCTATTTAGTGTCGGAGGGCAACGAAACGAGGCCTCGGTCATGCTTCCCTTCCTTCTATCTGGCAGGGAATCCCGCTCAGAACCGGTCGGACCACGTGGTCGGTGCTTCTTTGTCAATAAAAAGTAAGCAATATGACGATCTCCGTCGAAACGACGTGTCGGATGGTCGCTCTCGTGCCAGTTGACGCTCTGGCTAGGGTGCGCAGCGCAGCCCGAACAAGTCCACATAGCCCTCGGAGGTGAGTATTTATAGGCACTTCCTCACTTTCCTCGATGACAGTGGCGTTGACCACCCTCCTCGTCTGGGGCCGGGTCGCAGCGGCCCAGTTTCGGGCCCCTTGAGCTGTCCCCGATACTATCTAGGGCAGGGTTGTCTTGTCCAGTAGGCCAATCGGGCTGTAGCCCAGGGGCGTCGTTGATCCAAAGGCGACCACAATTTTATTAAGCTCATTTTATTTTCATTTTCAAAAAAAATTTATTTATCTGTTTATCGAGTTATTAAAATTCGAATTAAGCATTGTTTAAATTTCTAGACATTAATCTCGGAATTGTTTCCATGTTTCGAAAGTCGCTTGCAGTGTGATCTGATTTTTACAGCTTTTTTAAAAAGTTGGCCAAATCTTATTTTGAAAAAGGACGGATTAGCAAAATTCTAAGGCATTAACCAGAGAACGGGTGACTTTTTTTGTTTACTTGTCAATTATTTTATTAGGTAGATATTTTAGACATAAAGGACGAATTAGCAAAATTCAGCAATACGTAACCGGAACGAAGTACAATAA
>BGPR01047483.1:0-11784 GCA_013235015.1 Araneus ventricosus | reverse complement strand
TCTTTAGTCGAAGCATCTTTCGTCGTCACCTTTCATTTCACGTTGGTTTCAATTTTTGTAGTCCCTACGAATCCGACATAGAACTTCCTTCCGGTTCCTAGGTATCTCCTTCTCCTCATCAAGAAGCTCTGAACCTGATGTTTGTTCAATGTCGTCAAATCCAAGCAAGAAAAAAAGTGGACGCGTTTTGTGTCATCTTGCATAGGTTTCTTTTTGCTTCTTAGATGCTTCATCTTATTGTTGATCTGCGTCGATCATATCGCTTCTTTCCTCCTTAGGTCAAAGCATCTTCCTCTCGTCACTCTTCAATTTCATTGCTGGTTTCATCTTATCCATTATTTGTCCACTCTTCCGTGGTCTCCTAGCCTCCTTTCGTTCATCGAGTTTCAGTTTCGGTCTCAGATGATTGGCTAATATCTTCACAATCTGAAGAAGGTGTCGTCTTTGTGTCATCTTGTATGTTTATTTTCGCTTTCCGTTCTTCATCTTAGTTGCTGATCCATGTCGATCACGTTACTTCCTCCTTAGTTTCGAAGCATTCTTTCTTCTTCACTTCACTTTATCTATCTTTATTTAAGTCTCATATTTTCCTTATTCCATCTCCTTGTTCATGAACTTTGCTTGTGTTAGCCTGAGGTTGCTAGAACAAGCTCGATGAGAGGAGATAAATTTTGTGTCATCTTGCATAGGTTTCTTTTCGCTTTCATATGTTTCATATCTAGTTGTTGATCCGGTGTCGTTCTATCGCTTCTTTCCTCTTTAGTCGAGAAGCATCTTCGTCACTCTTTCATTCTCTGGTTTCAATTTTTTGTAGTCCTTTCATTTAAATCCATAGAACTTTCTTCCTTGTTCATCTTCTCCTCATCAAGTTCAGTTTGAACTCAGATGTTTGTCTATTGTCGTCAAAAAAACCTTGGAAGAAGGTGACGCGTTTGTGTCATCTGTATAGGTTTCTTTTCGCTTAGATGCTTCATCCCTTTAGTTGTTGATCCAGGTCGTTCATATCTCTTTCTTTCCTCTTTTAGTCGAAGAATCCTCCTCGTCACTACTCTTACTGCCTAATTTATCTATTTCATTTAAGTAAATTTCTTCCTGGTTCCATCTCCCTTCGTTCATTGAGTTCAGTTTGTCCAGATGCCATTAAATATCTCAAAATCCAAAGAAGGTGCAAATGCCCTTTGAAGTCATCTCTTGCATATTTATTTTCGCCTGTTGCTCTACATCTTTGGTTGCTGATCCGGTGTCATGGCTATCATACTTTCTTCCTTAGTCGTATTAATCTTCCTTGTCACCTTCACCCACTGCTGGTTCTCAATTTTATCTATTCCCTCATTTAAGTCCTGGTACTTTCTTCCTTGGTTCATCTCCTTCGTTCATCAACTTTAGTTTCGGTGCTAGCCTGGGAGGCTATTTCTTAGAACAAGTTCGGATGAAGAGACAAATTTTGTGTCATCTTTGCATAGGTTTCTTTTGCTATGCTCATCTGCTTATCCAAGTACGCCCACTGCTTTCCTCTTAGACTACCATTTCAATGCTGGCTCACTTGTAGTCCTTCATTTAAATCCTTAGAACTTTCTTTCCTTGTTCCCTAGTCTCCTTTCTCATCAAGTTCAGTTTCTGAACTCAGATGCTTGGGCCACATCTTCAACTCCAAAGAAGGTGCGACGTCTTCAGCTCACTGTAGGTTTATTTTTGAATTCAGTTGTTTGTCTTCTAGTTAAGACCCAGACGTATCATATCGCTTCTTCCTAGTCAGCATCTCTCAACTCTTTCATACTACTGTTGGTTTTAAATCTTATCCATTTCTTTAAGTTTTAAGTCCAGTACTTTCTTCCGGTTCTGTATCTCCTTTCGTTCATCGAGTTCGCTTCAGTCCTCAGATGATAATATATCTTCAAATAATCTGGGAAGAACAACGTCTTTTGTGTCATCTTGGTTTGATGCTTTCCTTATTGTCTCTTTTATCTTTAGTTGCTGGAGTCCTGGTGTCGACTATATCGCTATTTTCCTCCTGTGAAGGTCAGCATCTTCACTCCCACCGTTGGTTTGGTAATTTTATTCTATTCCTTCTAAGTCCTGGCTTTCCCTTGGTCTGTCTCCTTTCGTTCAAGAACTTATTTCTGTGCTAGCTCTGAGGCTATTTTCTAGAACAAGCTCGATGAAGAAAGCACAAATTTGTGTCTTTGCATAGGTTTTCGCTTCATTTAATTTGTAGTTGCTATCCGGTGTCGTTACATATCGCTTCTTTCCTCTTTAGTCGAAGCATATCTTCTGTTACGTCACTCTTCAGTTCTCATCGTTTAATTTTTTTGTAGTCCTTCATTTAAATCTTTAGAACTCTTTCCTTGTTCCTATCTTTCTCTCATCAAGTTCAGTTTCTGGTCTCGAGTGTTGTGTCTACGTCAAAAACTGCAGAAATAGTTGTGCGAACGCGTTATATCATCTTGATAGGAGTTTCTTTTTCGCTTTCTAGATGCTTCCATCTTAGTTGTTGATCCGGTGTCGACAGTATCGCTTCTTTCCTCTCCCAGTCAAGCATCTCTCGTCACTCTTCAGCTTCATTGCTGGTTTCAATTTATCTATTTCTTTTATTTTGAGTCTTACTTTCTTCCCTTGATCTCTATCTCCTTTCGTCTATCATCATTCTGGTCTCTAGATGCTTGGCTAATATCTTCTTCAACAACCTGGGAAAGAAGGTGCGACGTCTTTCTGTGCATCTTGCATATTTTATGAATTGTCTATTTCATCTTTAGTTGCTTTGATCCGGTGACGATAATATCGTTTCTTTCCTCCTACTCAGCATTCTCCGTACTCTTCTACCTCATGTTGGTTTCACTTATCCATTTCTTTATTTAAGTCCTTGGTACTTTCTTCCGTGGTTCCTTATCTCCTTTTGTTCATCGAGTTCAGTTTCTGGTCTAGATGCTTTGGCTAATATCTTCAACCTAAAGAAGGTGCGATGTCTTTTGTGTCATTCTTAGCGTTTTTTCTTGACCCTAGTTGTTTACTTTCGTGTTGATCCAGTCGTTCATACTTCTTTCCTTTAGGTCGAAGAACCTGCCACTCTTCACTTACATGCGTGATTTTATCTATTTCTTTATTTAAGTCCTTGTAATTCTCCTGTTCCTGTATCTCCTTTCGTCATCGAGTTCTTCGGTTCTCAGATGTTATGATATCTTCAACAACCAAGAAGGTGTTACCTTTGGTCATCTTGCATAGGTTTATTTTCGCTTTCGTTATTCATCTTTAGTTGTTGATCCGGTACAGATACATATCCTACTTTCTTCCTTAATGAAGACTCTTTCACTCTTACCCACTGCTGGTTTCACTTCATTTCTCCTTCATTTAAGTCCTTGTACTTTCTTCTCCATTGGTCCTATCTCCTTTCGTTCATCAATTTAGTTTCTGGTGCTAGTCTGAGGCTATCTTAGAACTAAGCCTGTGAAGAGAGACAAATTGTCATCCTTGTTATGGTTTCTTTTCAGCTTTCTTATATGTTTACATCTAGTGTTGATCCGGTGTCGTTCTTATATTTCTTCTTTCCCTTAGTTTAAGAAGCATCTTTCGTCACTCTATTTCAATGTTGTCATTTTTTGTAGTCCTTCATTTAAATCTCTAGAACTTTCTCTCCTTGGTTCCCATCTCCTTCTCATCACGTTCAGGTGCTCCAGATGTTTGTCTAATGTCGTCAAAACCTAAATAGGGCAAGTGGGCGTTTGGTCATCTTGCATAGGTTTTTTTTGCTGCTCATCTTTAGTTGTGATCCGGTGTCGACTATAGCTTTCCTCCCTAGTCAAAGCATCTTCCTGTCTACCTTCACCACTTATGGTTTCAATCTTATCTATTTCTTTATTTGTCCTTGTACTTTCTCCTTCCTTGTTCCATCTCCTTTCGTTCATCGATTCTGCCTGGTCTAGATGTTGACATATCTTCAACAACCTGAAGAAGGGTGATTGTCTTGTTGTTCATCTTGTATAGGTTTATTTTAATTAGTTATCTTTAGTTGCTTGATCCGGTGACGATCATATCGCTTCTTTTTCCTCTATCAAAGCATCTTCCGTAACTCTTCACTTTCAATTGTTGTTTCAATCTTATCCATTTCTTTATTTAAGTCCTGTACTTTCTTCCTAGGTTCCTATCTCCTTCGTTCGAGTTCAGTTTCTGGTCTCCAGATGTCTAATATCTTCACATCTGGAAGAAGGTGCAACGTCTTTTGTGTCAATCTGCATAGGTTTATTTTGTTTCCTGTCTTTCATCTTTAGTTGCTGATCCGGTGTCGATATATATCAGCTACTTTCCTCCTTTTGTCGTTATCTTCCCATCACTCTTTTCAATCACTGTTTTTCAATTTTATTTATTCCTTTCATGTTAGTCCTTGTACATTCTTCCTTGGTTCCCATTCCTTTCAAGCTCATCAATCTTTAGTTTCGGTGCTAGCCTGAGGTTTTTTCTAGAACAAGTTGAGAAGGAGAGCTTGTGTCATCTTTATAGGTTTTTTTCGCTTTCATTTCAATTAGTTGCTGATCCGTGCATGTCTATATGTTCTTTCTCTCTTAGTCGAAGCATCTTCGTCACTCTTTCACTGGTTTCTTAATTTCATTTAGGGTCCTCATTTAAATTCCAGAACTTGGTTCCTATCTCCTTTCTCATCAAGTTCAGTTTCTGTGACTCAGATGTTGTCAGTCGTCAAAACCTTGGCAGTACACGTTTTGTGTCATCTTGTATACGTTTTTTTTGCTTTCTAGATGTTCTATCTTAGTTACATAGGCTTATCGCTTCTTTTCCTTCTAGTCAAAGCATCTTTCCTGTCACTTCACTTCACGTTGGTTCTCAATCTTATTCTATTTTATTTAAGTCCTTGTTTCTTTCTTCCCCTGTTCCTATCTCCTTGTTCATCAAGTCTAGTTTGTCTCAGATGCTTGGTTAATATCTTCAAATAACCTGGGAAGAAGACGTCTTTCGTGTCATCTTGCATAGGTTTATTTTGAATCTAGTTGTTTCATCTTTAGTTGTTGACGGACGATCATATCGCTTCTTTTCCCTTGTCAAAGCATCTTCCCGTCAATTTCACTCTATTGCTGGTTTCAATCTTTGATCCATTCTCTTTATTTAGGTCCTGACTTTCTTCCACCCTGTATCTCTCTTTGCCATCTGAGTCTCGGCCTCTGGGGATCAGATGTCATTCTAATATCTTCAACAATCTGGAGAAGGTGCGACGTCTTGTGTCATCTGCATAGTTTATTTCTGAACTTTTTCCATTCTTCTTCGTTGTTAAGATCCAGTGTCATCATATCGCTGCTTCTTTCCTTAGTCGAAGTGATCTTGTCACTCTTCACCCCACTGCTGGTTTCTAATTTTATCTATTCTCTTCTACTTGTATCCTGGTACTTTCCTTGGTTCAGGTCTCCTGTTCATGAACTTAGTTTGTGCCTGAGGCTATTTCTAGGCCTGGCTTAGAGAGATAAATTTTAGCCGTCTGTGAAGTTTCTTTCGGCCGCTATATGCTTCATCTGTAGTTGCCATCCAATGTCTGTTTCTTCCTTTAGTCGAAGCATCTTCACGCGTCACTTCATTTCAATGCTGGTTTCACTTTTTGTAGTCCTCATTTGAATCCAGAACTTTCTTCCGGTTCCTATCTCCTTTCTCTCACTAAGGTTCAGCTTGAACTCAGATGCTTGGTCTTAATGTCGCCAAAACCCCAGAAGGTGAGTGTTTGTGTCATCTTAATAGTTTTTGCTCAGATGCTTCATCTTAGTTGCTGATCCAGGTCGATCATACTGCTTCCTCCAGTCAAAGATCTTCCTGTCACTCTTCACAAGTTAGCTCAGACCTTATCCATTTCTTTATTTAAGTCCTACCTTCTTCCGTGTGGTTCCTATCTCCCTGTTCATCGACTGAGTCTTGCTTCAGTCTCAGATTACACATTTAACAATCTAAAGAAGGTGGTACAACGTCTTTAAGTTTCATCTGCGTAGGTTTATTTTCGCCTGTTCTTTCATCTTAGCTGATCCGGTGCTCTGATCATATCGCCATTCTGTTTTAGCCATCTTCCGTCACTCTTTCAAATTTACCTGCTTGTCACTTATCTATTCCCTTCATCCTTGTACTTTCTTCCTGGTTCCTATCTCCTTTCTTGTTCCATAACTTTGCCAGTAGCCTCTGGAGGCTATTTAGAACAAATTAATGAAGTGAGAGACAAAATTTGTTCCATCTTGCATAGGTTTCGCTTGCTATGTCACCCAAGTTGCTGATCCGGTGTCGTCATATCAGTTTTCCCCTTTATAGTCGAAGCATCTCGTCACCTTTCATTTCAATGTTGGAGTTTTAATTTTTGGTCCTCTCATTTAAACTTAGAACTTCTTCCTTGTTCCTATCTTCCTTTCTCTCCATCAAGTTCAGTTTCGAAACCAACTCTGATGTTGTTCCATTAAAAAACCTGGAAGAAGGTGTGACGTTTTAGGCTATCTTGTATAGGTTTCTTTTTTTGCTTTAGATGCTTCTATATTCTTAGTTGATCCGTAATACGATCATATTTCCTCCTTAGTCAAAGCATCTTCCGTCACTCTTTCACTTCTCATTGCTATTTCAATCTTATCTATTTCTTTTATTTAAGTCCCGGTGGCCTCTTCCTTGTCTCGCACTTCCTTCTTGTTCACATCGAGTTCAGTTTTGGTCTCTACGTTTAGCTAATATCTTCAACAACCTAAAGAAGCAAGACGTCTTTCGTGTCATCTCTTGTATTAGGTTTATTTTGAATTAGTTGTTCTTATCTATTGTTGATCCAGACGATCACTTTTCCTTCTTTCTCCGTATCAAAGCATCTTCCTCTCTTCAACTCATTGTATGGTTTTAATCTATCCATTTGCTTTATTTAAGTCCTTTGAGTACTTCTTCCTGTGGTCTGTATTCCTCCTTCTTTCGTTCATTCCAGTTCGTTGTCAGTCTCCAGATTATCTAATATCTTCAGCACCATCTAGAAGGGAATGCAATCTTTTGTTCATCTCGCAGAAGATTTATTGCTTTCCGTTCTTTCTCACTTAGTTGTTGCAATCGGTGTCGATCTTATCGACTACTTTCCCTCCTTAGCTCAGCAAGCATTCTTGTCACTCTTCTCTCTCATCTGGTTTCAATTTTATCTACATTCCTTCATTTAGTCCATAGACTTCTCTTCTTAGTCTACTCTCTTTCGAATTCAATGAACTTGCAGCTTCTGTGCTAGCCTGAGGCCTGTTTTCATAGCAGCTCGGATGAAGGGACAAATTTTGTGTCATCTGCATAGGGTTTTCGCTTTCTGGTTTCCATCTGTAGTTGATCCGGTGTCGTTCATTGCTTCTTTCCTTTAGTCGAGTTGTCTGCTGCCTCATTTCAATGCTGGTTTCATCTCTTTTTGTAGTCCTTCATTTAAATTCATAGAACTTTCTTCCTATTCCATCTCCTTTCTCCTTATCAAACAGCTTTGTCCTAGATGCTTTATCTAATGTCATAAGGCACGTGTTTTTGTGTCATCTTGGTATAGGTTTCTTTTGCTTTCTAGATGCCTTGCATCTTTAGTTGTTGATCCAGTTTGATATCGCTTCTTTCCTCCTTAGTCAGCATCTTCCTCGTCACTCTTTCTACCCCCCCCACATGTTTCACCCATTTCTTTTATTTGGGTTCCTTTGGTACTTTCTTCCTGAATTCCTAGTCTCCTTCTGTTCATCTGAGTTCGCTCTGGTCTCCAGATGCTGGCTTAATATCTTCAATAAACCCAAAGCAAAAAGATGTCTTTCGTGGCCATCTTGCATAGGTTTATTTTTGAATTCAGTTGTTTCATCTTATACATGGATCCTGGTGATCTATATCGCTTCTTTCCTCCTTAGTCAAAGACATCTTCCCTCGTAATTCTTCACTTTACTATTTCAATCTATCCATTTTGTATTTAAGTCCTTGGCTCCAGGGACCCTTGGCCCTCCCTGCTCATTCAGCCTCTGGTCCGCTTGGTTAATATCTTCAACAATTGTAGTAAGGGTGCACTGTCTTTTGGGGCCATCTGTAAAGGCTTATTTTCTGAATTCAGCTGGAGTCACAGAAGCTGTTGCTGATCCTGGTGTCGTTCATATCGCTTCTTTCCCTCCTCTTTAGTCAAGAATCGTCCCTCGGCCACTTCTACTCTCATCGCTGGTTTCAATTTTATCTATTTCTTTATTTAAGTCCTTGGTACTTTCTTCCGTGGTTCCTATCTCCTTTCGTTCATCGAGTTCAGTTTCGGTCTCAGATGCTTGGCTAATATCTTCAACAACCTGGGAAGAAGGTGCAACGTCTTTTGTGTCATCTTGCATAGGTTTATTTTCGCTTTCCGTTCTTTCATCTTTAGTTGCTGATCCGGTGTCGATCATATCGCTACTTTCCTCCTTAGTCGAAGCATCTTCCTTGTCACTCTTCACCCCACTGCTGGTTTCAATTTTATCTATTCCTTCATTTAAGTCCTTGGTACTTTCTTCCTTGGTTCCTATCTCCTTTCGTTCATCAACTTTAGCTTCGGTGCTAGCCTGGAGGCTATTTTCTAGAACAAGCTCGGATGAAGGAGAGACAAATTTTGTGTCATCTTCAATAGGTTTTTTTTCTCTCTCAGATGTTTTGTCTTTAGTTGCTGATGCAGTGTAGATCAAATTGGTTCTTTTCTCTTTAGTCGAAGCATCTTCGTCCTCACTCTTCATTTCAATGCTTGTTTCAATTTTTTGTAGTCCTTCATTTAAATCCTTAGAACTTTCTTCCTTGGTTCCTATCTCCTTTCTCTCATCAAGTTCAGTTTCGGTCTCAGATGCTTGTCTAATGTCGTCAAAAACCTGGGAAGAAGGTGCGACGCGTTTTGTGTCATCTTGCATAGGTTTCTTTTCGCTTTCAGATGCTTCATCTTTAGTTGCTGATCCGGTGTCGATCATATCGCTTCTTTCCTCCTTAGTCGAAGCATCTTCCTCGTCACTCTTCACTTCATTGCTGGTTTCAATTTTATCTATTCCTTCATTTAAGTCCTTGGTACTTTCTTCCTTGGTTCCTATCTCCTTTCGTTCATCAACTTTAGCTTCGGTGCTAGCCTGGAGGCTATTTTCTAGAACAAGCTCGGATGAAGGAGAGACAAATTTTGTGTCATCTTGCATAGGTTTCTTTTCGCTTTCATATGCTTCATCTGTAGTTGCTGATCCGGTGTCGTTCATATCGCTTCTTTCCTCTTTAGTCGAAGCATCTTCGTCGTCACTCTTCATTTCAATGCTGGTTTCAATTTTTTGTAGTCCTTCATTTAAATCCTTAGAACTTTCTTCCTTGGTTCCTATCTCCTTTCTCTCATCAAGTTCAGTTTCGAACTCAGATGCTTGTCTAATGTCGTCAAAAACCTGGGAAGAAGGTGCGACGCGTTTTGTGTCATCTTGCATAGGTTTCTTTTCGCTTTCAGATGCTTCATCTTTAGTTGCTGATCCGGTGTCGATCATATCGCTACTTTCCTCAGATGGCCAAGAGCCCTCGTCATTCTTTTCGTCGTAGCTTGTTTCAATTTTCTGTCCACCTTCATTTGAATTCTGACCACTGTCTTTGTTGTTATCTAACTCCGAACTTTCTTCCATCTCATTTTCTTTACTGTTATCTGGAACAGTATGCGAGGAATGATCGACGTCATTTGTGTCATCGTCAATAGGTTTTATTGTGTTTCGGGAAGTTTTGTCTTGAGTTGCTTCTGCAGTTTCCTTCCCATCACTTCTTTTCTCTTTAGACGACCGAACTTCGTCGTCACTCTTGTATTCAATGCTTGTTTTTATTTTCTGTTGTAAGTTGTTCGAATCCTGAACATTCCATTTCTCGTCATTTAATTCCCTTCTTTCTTCAAATTTACTTTTTTGGCCGACTTCACCTTTATTTTTTACATCGACCAGGTATACAGAAGCCGAACTCTCAGTGTCATTTTCATTTATTTGCTTGCTGGAATTATTTTCTTTAGTTTTTTCTGTTTCCTCCTTTTCCGTGCTTCTTTCCTGATCTGCGCTCTGAGATTTTTCTTTCTTCTTTTCTTTTGTTCTTTTTTCAGTTTTTTCTCTTCCCTCATTTGAATTCTTGGCAGTCTGTTTCAAGTTATCTACTTTTATTTGCGTTTGCTCATTAGTGTCATTCTTCGCTGTGGCAACATTACTTACCGCAGATCCGCCTGACATTATCTCATTTTCTACTTGTGAATTTGTTTGAAAAACCTCGTTTCCTGGATTGGATTCCTCAACGGTCTCTTCCTTGGAGTCCGTTAATGATTCTTTTTCTTCACATGTTTTGGTACTAGGATTGATAATTTTCAATGGACTATCAATTTTCTGTGAAATATCTTTTAAACTTTTCTTTGACTCTTTCTTTGAAAACGCTTTGAACATTCTCTTCTTTATCAGTGAGAATGCCTTATAAAGGATTATTCCTGTGAGAAAGATGATTATTAGTTTTTTTCCTTCAAATATCCGTATAGGTTTATTTAATGGTTTGTTATTTACATTTTTCATCCTTAGATAAAAGTATTTTTGTTTTCTTTCATCTTTATACTGTTTTTGTTCTCCTCCATCTTTCGTAAGTGTTTCGATAGATTTTCTGTCCCCAGAGTAATAAAATTCTTGTGATAATAATATAAATAAGGCAATTCCAAAAATAATGAACAAAAAAGTTATGAAACACTTTTGGCGAGGAAGTGCACTTTCTCTTGCCCTTTCTGTCGCTTCCATCTGCTTTTTACATTGCCATCCTGTAAGAAATAATCAAATCGTGAAAAATTCGAATCGTCCTAAAACCCATACAGTTACAACCATGAACAATAAACACTCTACTACTAAATATTTTTTGGTACGTATCTTTATAAATAGTATATTAAACACAGAAAATCATTGCCTTATTCTTAATTTTCTCTTTTTCTTCCCATGTTTCGATACTCTCTCTTCTATTTAATGGACTCTTGCTTTTGTTCATTGTCAAGAACTTCCCACTACTGCCGTTCAGTTTGATGGACTGAAGAACAGAAGAACTCAAATTTTCTGCAAGCATATGCATGTTCTGGGAACTAAGGCACTTACCTGAATGATTCATTTATCAAAAAAATGATTAGTTGGAATCTCCGTCGGACGACTCAAATTTTCTGTAAGCATGTGCATATTCTGGGAACTAGGACACTAACATGAATGCTTCATGCATGAGTGAAGGATAAAAAATGTGAAAGTAAAATGAAATCGATCAAGAAAAAAAGCATGACTTAGTTTTAAAGACGTCAATCAGAAATTTTTAGAATATCACAAGGATCCTAACTATGCAATGACAGAAATAAAAATGCTACAAAATTTGTAGAAATGGGTTGTATGTGCCATGAGCTTAAAAATACACTTTTTTGCACTCCCATTTTCCTGAAACTGATGTACTGAGTGAGAAAATGGGTGAGATATTTCACCACGATTTAATGAAGATATATTTTTATTAATTTGTCTAAATGATTTGATTCCCTACCCTTCCTGTTTTTCCTGCTCTTTCGCTTTTCTTCTTCGAATATAGAATATAGGGAAGTCCGCGTTGGTATGTAATAAAAGTGAGGGCATTTTTTCTCTCTTCTAAGCGTGGGGTAAGTTTATTTTTATGAAAGTTGTTATTCACCCCGATGGCTAATATTTTTATTTCAATCTTATTAGCGTTTTTGTGTTTGTGTTTGGCTTTTCTTTTTCTTTTAAAATAATGCTTATTAGATGGTACTGATCTCCTTTGACTTTTGTTGGGAAATTTCGGGCTAAGAGTAGCTAT
>BGPR01047482.1:0-11784 GCA_013235015.1 Araneus ventricosus | reverse complement strand
TTTAAGAGGGAACTAATAGAGCGATTTACTTATGTTCAAATGGTTGGTATGAATTATTCCTTATTTGAATTCTTGTTCTCCTGCGATGCACCAAATATTTGCAACTGGTTATTATAAAATATCGAATAATTGATAAAATTTCGGAAATTTTCTCCTTCAAAATCGTTTTGTTAAGTCAATAATGTTATATGAAAAATTCTTTTGTTTTAGAATTCATAATTATTATTTATTAAAGAATATTGTCTCATCTGATACATGATCAACAGAGTGTTTTGCAACTTGTTTTACGTTTTTATTGTAATATACCAAATGGTTGACACACTTTCATATATTTCCTTTTTAAAAATCTTTTTCTTCAATCACTAATATTAACATGAATTAACTTCAGTTCTGGAAATAGCACTAATCATTTATTAAGGAGTATTCGGGATATCAAAAATAGAGGTTTATCTGCTATTTTTTTAGTGTACTTATTATAAAATATTTGAAAAAATTTAGTAAATTTTCTTTTTTAAGAATATTTTAATCTTACCAGTAATTTTAACATGAAAATTCTTAAATTGTAAAAATAATAAAGGGTAAATGACATATGGAGTATAAACGCGTTTTTAAAAAAAACAAATAATTTGTTGAAATTAAAACGAATACTAATCACAGTTTAAAAGAACATCTAAAGACATTAATATAATAAAATTAATGGGATCAAAATTTTATAACTTCAATTGAAACTCAAAAATCAAACTCCTTACTAATTTTGAAACAACTCTTGCCGAGGCCATGATCACACGAAGGGTCCCTATGTCAATTTGGAGTTGCAACATGATTCAAGATTGTGTTTATCAAACTTCTACCAGAAGTAAATTTTAATGATTCAAGACAGTGTCAGACAAAGAAAGAAAATTGAATTTTCCTTTAGTTTAAAACAACACATTATCACACAAAGGGTCATTATCTCGCATGGGAAATTTTCATATGTTTATGAGAAGAAACTTATAATGTTCTAAAGACAATTCAGGAAGAAAGAACAATTTTCGTGTCAAATGGGAGAAATATTAAAAAAAAGTTTGAAAACGGATTTTATTTATTTATTTAAATTTCGAGGAGTAATTAATATAAAATAAGCCAGGCTCAAGTAAGTTAAATAAAGTTGAAAATGTTTGGGATAATGTCAGGGTCAAAATAAAAAGTAAATTTTTAAGCTCAAGCCAGGCCTAACTTGAGACTCGAACTACATTATAAACAATTAATAATAGAATGAGTTTTTTAACTAGCAAATTCAATTTTGTGTATTTCATAAAACATTCATTTTCAATTAAGCCCTTATCCTAAAGAACAATTTCTAGTAAACAGACTATAAGAAAATTCTTGCATATTCGTATTAAAAACAAAGCTATCTCTACGAAGATTTTTCCTGATATTATCAAGATTTAATGAGCCATTTCCTTCTTTTAATTTATCCATAGCTCCATGCTAAAAAAACAAAAATGGGGCTCCTATTTCAACCACTTCTTTTTCTTTTACGATTTTTTATAAGCAGATACGCCCACATTATGCAGAAATAACAGACAACCAGATATTTCATTACGGAGCCTTTTTTAAATAATAAGACTGCGTGAATATTAAATGCAAAATGATAAAATGCGAAATTAGATCATTATAAAAAAGAAACAAGGTTCATTTAAAAACGCAAATGAAGAAAAGAATAGTTAAAAAGACAGAAATAAAGAACGAAATCTTTTTTCCCCTCAGAATCTTTCTATTTCCTGTCCACTTTCAAGGCTGCTACGCTACGAATTTTAAAGGGCGAAGGGTAGCTTGTTAATAGTCTTTTCATCTCTTTTTGTTCCCATTGACAAGGTTCTGAATGAAAGCAGCTCGAATTTCTGATTTTTTTCCTTTTTCTGTTCCCTTAATTAAATTTAAGTCTCGGAAAGGTATTTAATTGGATTATGAAACAAATGAAACGCGCTAATGTGACGTAACACATTATTAATAAAGGCATGTAACACTGAGGTCTCACTTGAGCATGTTCTCGTATTTCATGCTTTTTGGCTATTTTATTTTTCACGTATTTCAACTTTATTTACATAAGACGTGTACATATCAAAATTAAAATTTGTAGCAAATAACTTTCAAAGATAATATGTCGATTTTTATATTCTATCAGTTGGTTTATTATTTAAATTCAAAATGAAGCAATTGAAGGTTCATGACCCACTTTACATTGTTTAAGAACTTTCCAAATCATTTATACTCATGGAATGCTGTAGAATGTCCAGAATGGTCTAGGAATTCCAGTTAAAAATGTTCTATGATGCTGGAGAATGATCCAGAATGCTCCAAAATATCATAGAAACTTTTACTAAGTTTTAAAAATTTGCACATTGTAATAGCATTCTAAAATATTTTAGAATGTTTCAAAAATTTCCTAACACTTCTGGAAGAATGTTAGAGAACATTTGGATTGAATAAGATGATCTATAATTTTCAAAAATATATATATTTATAATGTTGTATTATGTTGCAGATTGTTCCAAAATGAAATAATGTTCGAGATTGATGTGGAATGCTCCAAAACGCATGCATATTAAATGTGAAATAATAAAATGCGAAATTAAATCATTATAATTTAGAAACAGGGTTCATTTATAAAACACAAATTAAGAAAATGATGATTAAAAAGATAGAAAGTAAGAGGAAAACATTTTTTTTCACAAACATCTTTTCAATCCCTCTTTTTTTCCAGGCAGCTATCATTTTAAAAGGAGGAAGGGTAGTTTGTCAATAATCTTTTCACTTCTCCAATAGAAAACACGGTTGAGAATCTAAAAGAGATCAAATTTCTGTCATTTTCTTTGGTTTTTTTATGAAGTTTAAATATTAGAAAGATATTTAAATGGATTTTGGAAAAGGGGCGACACTGACGCGGTAAATTACTAATAGAAGCACCTAAAAACTTTTAACACCTTTTTTGTATTATTACATGTTTCGGCTTTCTGTATGCGTAGGTGGACAAGGAGAAAAGTCAATTTGCAATTAAACTTAAGTTAATGTATTTCAATCATTTTATGTATAATTTGAAATTTTCTTTTGTTTCCTGTTGATGATTAAGTTCTCTCAACCTTCTTCTGTTTTATCAGCAAGTTCTTCAGCTACATATAAAATAGTACAGCCTGTTGTAAGTCTAGGAATTAAGATTTCACTTTCCTTGGGATCATAAAACCAGCTGTCCATTTTCTCCACCGGTGGGGGGGATTATATTCTGGCGTTCGGCCAATATCAATAAATCTATCCAGAAAACAAGGGGATTGAATAGGTCAGGGGAGTGAAATTATTTGCGTGTTATTAAAGAAGAGACAGATTAGCACTGTCTCTCTTTCAATCGTAATCAACCTGGGAAAAATATAAATAAGATTTCCTTATCCATGCAGTGGTCTCTGCGTGTTATCATTACCTCATCCTTTTTCTATGATGAAAATTTATTACCATGCTGCAGAAGTATAATGTAATACAAAACTCTAAGTGATGCTGCATAGGAACTTAAATGTATTAATGTGGCACCGATTTACATAAATTCTTAAGGCTTATTTATACCTAGATTTGCATTTTCTGTAAAAGAAAAATAATATTGATAAAATTGGAAGATATCGCCTATATTTTACGTAATAAAAGAAAATGAGTTCTACGAATATTTTTCTTGATACCACCAGTGCTTCCATAACTAGAAAACAAAAACGAATCTCCACTTTCAATGGTTCATTAATTTTTTTAGCCTTCCTTACTAACTGATAGGCCCATTTTTAGCAAAAATAACTGGTCTAGAGATATTACGACGGACTGTTTTAAATACTCTTGTATAATTTAAATACTCTTGCATACGAATATTAAATGTGAAATATTAAAGTGAAAAATTAAGTCATTATAAAAAAGGAAACACAACTCATTAAAAAACGTAAAATCCAGAAAGGAATAATAAAAAACGAATCAGAAATTTTTTTTAGACACTTTCTATTGCCTGTTCCTTTTTGGGGCAGCAACGATTTTAAAAGGGCGAAGGGTGGCTTGTTAATAGCCTTTTCATCTTTCGCCGTTCCCATTGACAATAAGGTTTAGAATGAAAAGAGTTCGATTTTTTTCTGTTTCTTAATGAAATTTAAGTCTCGGAAAGATATTTAATTGGATTAAGAAGCAGTGAAAAGATCGAATGTGACGTCGCGAATTACTGATAATGTCGTAGCCTCATTCGCGCCTGTGTTTGTATTATGACGTGTTTTTTGTTGCTGCATGCTTAGATGGAGAATGTGAAAAGACTGTTTGAAATTAAATGAAATTAATTTCTACCTCTACTTAGAAGACCAAATCAAAACTTCGCAGTTAACTATTTGTTTAAGAATTATGAATAAGCAGCTTAAATAGAATTCACAATATATAACTTATAATTTCTTACTGAAAATTGCTGTTTTTAAGGAGATTATTATGATTCACAGAATTATGTGCTAATCATACCTTTCTATAGATGATGTTTAATTATAAAGAAAGAAAATACAGAAAAAACAGAAGAAGTAAACAATAGTAATAACAATATAACTTTTGCGCGCCAACGCAGCAGCATCCAGTTACTGCATGATCGATATTGACTGAATTTAACTAACCAATTAAGATACAATCAAACAACAAAGATCATGTTTTAATTAAAATTAAAACACATTGAGATAAAAAAATAAAATGGAAAAAGTGGAAGAGAACTCGAATGGCGAACTTTTTCAAAGTGCCACTCACCATCGGAGTTCTAATAGGGATAAATTTTCTGTCATGGGAATGACTACATAGTCAAATAATATTCCCTTTGTGGCCTGAATTTATCCAATAATTGAAATAAAGGAAAAAACCTTTCTTAAATAAGAAAACTTCATCGTCTTTTTTAAACAAATCCAATAGAGAGAAGAAAGAAAGTAAAAATTACCTTCTGCCAATATACTAATAAGAGTGACGCCTTCGGAATGTACCAGAAACAAAGGATATTAAGTGTAGAAGCTAGCAAACCTAGCTCCATCTATTGAGATCTATAGAAGCTCTCATCAATGCCTATGTTCGTATCAAGATATGGTTTTGAATTTATGTACTTTTTGCAGTTTTTATAAAATTAAATTATATTATTTTTCAAATATATTATTAAGCACCTCAGTAAAGGAAAAAAGAGTTACTGACACCCTTAATACATTAAATCAAATAAATGCCTTCAAAGAAACAGAAAAAACGATTTAATGAAGGTAAAAGTTATAGTAGCGTTATTTAAGTTACTCTACTTTTCGATGGATGTTTTTAGACAAGAGTTTATGTAGAATATTTTGTTGTGAAAATATTTCTAGAAATAATTTCTGAAAAAAAAGTAATTATCTGTAACTGCAGAACATAAAATTTCTGAATTTACTATAGTTTAAATCTAGTAGGATTACTTGATCTTTTATAACTTGTAGTGAAACCCGAATTTCAAATTCCGAAAATTCATAGTGAAATGTCTTCATCAGTATTTTTAGAGAATAACCAACATTTTTAACTTTCAAATCTGATAAGCTACAATGTTAGCACCAACATTCAAATATCATTATCAATTTTTTTAACTATATAGTCCTTCTGAGTTTGATAATCAAATACAGAATTCGATTGTCAGGATCCCCTTGCTTAGAATTTCCATCTGTAGATTAGATTCTTGAATTATCTCATGAAATCTTTAGCGTTATATACTTTGATACGATAGAATTAAAAATTAATTTTTCAAATTAATAATTTGTTATTAAAGCTAGAACATTGTGCACTAGAAAAGGAATCTAAACTGATTCTAGGATTATCTCATGGAATCATTAGCTTTGTATAGGTTGATACTATAGAATAAAGGAATAGTTTTTCAAATGAATAATTCCTTAATAAAACTACAACATAGTTTAACAGAAAAAGAATTTAAACCATCTGTCCAACAGTATTATAAGTATATGATTCTTGTTGATTTTCTTTATTTATGTTTTGGTTCATTACGAATATTATTCCTTTTTGTGTAGTCCTTTTACATATAGTGTAATGAACTGATAATTTACTTAAGGTACCCTGCAATCGCTGTTTTCACAAAAATTTTCGAAATTTGTTTTATTATTTTCCATTAAAGCCCATACATTTAGGATTCCAAAAATGGTTTACTTTAGTTTCTTATATATTTAGAAGCAAAGGTATTGCCTAAATTATGAATAAGAAGTGAAAGTTTCGAAACCAAAACTAAGCCATAGAAGTGTAAACAACGCATGTAATTATTATTTATTTATTTATTGTTTTATACTTATCTGGTAATTACTTCTCTATTTACGGGATATTTTACCTAAAGAAAATTTAGCTCACCCCAAACACTGTTATTAGGTACTAAGATATCAGTTTTATTATTCAATTCAGTCGATGTAGGGATGATACCTGTATTTAAACATCTTAATGTAAAACTTGAACCAGAAACTATTAAAAAAACTACATAAAAATTGATTCTGAGAGAATTAAGAAATCGAAGCGACAAGTACAACCAGAAACAAAATTATCAAGGAAAAAAATTAAAAGCTAAAAGAAAATCAAAATTAATTAAAAATTAAGTCAAAGAACTCACTTGACTCACAATTACTGTGAATTTTAAATTATTAAAATATGTTTATAATTTTTTGTTATTTTCATTTTTTATATTGCGATAAATTTCATTTCTTAAAAAGTTTTGAATATATTGAAATGAAATTTTACCACTATGTTCTATACATCTGTAGGTATGTTGTAAACCTCAAATATAGCTTCAAAGTATATGATTATTTATTTTAGAGCTGTTTTTATTTGAAAAATTGATAGCTTTTCTTGTAAAAACCTGTTGCGTAAACAAACTTTGGTATATCTCAGTAACTTTAAGTGGTACTCTAAATATTCTGCTTCACGACACAGATAAATGTGTAACAAATATATTATTGAAACAAAAAGTGAAATACATGCATTAGAATTTGTTATAGGACGTTTGGCGTAAACGTCAATTTTAACTACATTTTGACCAAAAATGGCCAACATTTCGAAAATAAAAATTCTTATCATTAAAATGGCATTTGAATTCCCAATTTTATAAACCATTATAACTGAAAACATAATTGTTGAATAAAAATATCCTTTTTTTCAAAAAAAGTGCTCCGAAGGTAGGCACATACGTTCCTATTCTTAGTTAAATCTTATTAACAGACTAATTAATCTAATATTTACTTATTTATAAAATTTATCCTTCGGGAAGAGACTTAATTTATGAATAAAGGTAACATCATTAACATATTAAATGAAATCCAGAATAAATGGCAAGCATTTAGACCAAAAAGTGAGCAAGTTTGACAACAAAAATAAATTTGATTTATCCTTCTAATAAATGACGAACAAAAATTATGTAACAAAGCTGTCTTATTTAAACAAATATCCGTAGCTTCATTAGAGCTTATTAAGCCAGTTTCAATATTAACAGACAAAGAACCATTCCTTCGCCTATTACGTGAATTGCAATTCAAATAGCGGATTAAAAAGAAAACGGTATTCTGAAGGATTAAACAAGTATTGATAGAGCATACGATAAGGATAAAATAAATAAAACTAACTGGATAATTTTATTTCATGATGAAAATTTATAAACAATGATTAAGTTTCAATTGAAAGGGATAAGATGCTTTTCTCTTCTTAATGAATTCATTACGACTGATCAATTAATATTTTAGCACACATTTACGCTTTTTTTCTTGAAAACAAAATAAACATTCTAAAGCCCCAAACAGTAGAACTGAAGGTAGTTGATATCATTCCCTGTTGGCCTACTATTGTTATCTTTCCCTCCGTTTGCATTGGGTTTCAATGACATGATAACTTGGCTTAAGGACAGGAGAGTCGTCTTCGAGGCCATATCTCGCCGAAGATCTCGCTATCTTCCAGAGAAGATCACTAGCAAAGATCTGAAACTTTTTAACGTAGGACAACGTTACTCCCATTGGGGTCTCAGGAAGGAATTTGATTCACACGTCAGAACACCACAAAAAACGCTGTACGGGACATCCTCTATATCTCGGTAATTACATAAGTTAAAAACATAACTAATGTCTTATTTTAGAGATAAAGGGTAACAACAAAAGTTACAAAAAATTTGTGAATCGGAATTGTAGTTCAGCGACTACTGAGTCGCAGAGTTGGGCAAAACTACGCATGAATTGATGACGCGATCCTCTGTATCTCGGTAACTACATAAGTTGAAAACATAACTCTTATTTTAGATATAAAGGGTAACAAAAGAAGTCACAAAAAATTGAAAATCGGAGTTCTAGTTCAGCGATTTAAGAATTCAAAACAAAAGAATTGACATTGTAATATATTTTATTAAGAACTAAAACAATTTTCATTGTAACCATAGTTTCATTTTATTTTGCCAATTTTCCATACATTAGTATTTTAGAGAAACAACAGAGAGTTGAGAGTAACTTCGCGAAACAAAAGAGAATTGAGAGTAACAAAGAGAAACGAAAGAGAATCACGACTAAAAAAGAGAAACGAAAGAGAATCACGAATAACAAAGAGAAATTGAGAAACATCTAGAAACAAAAGTGTCAAGAGAGTAAATAGTCATATGCCTTTAACATCAGCGGTTGTTTGAACAAGGCAGCCTCCCGTCACTTTTTTGATAGACGTTGAATTATAATAACCTAGTACATTTAAACAAATTATAGCTATACTTGGTGTGTTTTTCTGTAAAATTAATATAATAATTTGTGTCTGAAATGCGCTCCTACCGCAAGTGAAAACAGCACCACTGTGTGGGTCGAGTAGTTACGAGGTACTATGAGCTGAGAAACGAGCCTATGAGCATGAACCCAAACCATCAAACTAAAATTTTTATCTCTGAATAATATATAATCCAAAATTCCCCCCTTTTAGATGCTCGGTGCTTATTTCTGGTAAAATGCATAATGCTTATGGAATAAATTTAAGTATTTTAATTGAGCCAGCTTGTGTCGTATTTATTTCTGTGTCTTCGTAGAGGATAACACCGGAAATCTTACTGAAATCAACAAACATTAAACTTGGATGGATTAAGGCTCACGTCGGATACAGCGGTAATGAAGCGGCGGATGTACTAGCCAAGAAGGCAACACAGGAGGGAATCCCGACATACATCCGAGCGACAAGAAACCATATCAAGAATCTGCTGCAAAAAGAGTCCATCAGCCGCTGGCAAAAAGAATGGGACAATGGAGAAGCAGGCAGGAGAATTCACAACGTTTTGCCTAAAGTCAAGACAACTCCTACTCCATGGCAAAGGCCCGAAATATTATTCGTCACGGGCCACGGCCCATTTCCGACATATCTTAAACGATTCAACATCAGAAACAGCGATTCCTGTGGCTGCGGAAACCTGGGAAACCTCTTACCCTATGCTACAAGTTGCCTGTTTACAACCTCATACCACCTAACAAAACCGTCAGCTGACCTAGAACCACTTTGGTGGGAAAGAGTCATGAACAACAACAATTCTAGGGCGAAAAACAGAAAACTCATCCACTTCATCGCGGAAAACGGAACATTCGTTTTTCCAAAAGATGGTGACAACAACTAGCCACAGACTCAATTAACCCTAGGTACTCATCTTCTCTCTTCTTCCATACATAAGGCACGACCCTCTCAAATTCAACAACACAAAGACTTGAAAGACTGAACTTACAAAATATTATATTCTTTTGTTCTAAATGTCCTCTTTTTTGTATCTTTATATAGAAAATGTATTTTTTTGCTCTGGCTTTTTCAATAAAGTTTCACGCATACCCAACCAACCGACAGGGAGCCGTCCTGGCTCCGAGTTCGGGGGTATGCTGTGGTGTTATGTCTTCGTAGAGGCACAATCAGTTCTAAGCT
Organism: Araneus ventricosus; assembly: GCA_013235015.1. Lineage (NCBI taxonomy): Eukaryota > Metazoa > Arthropoda > Arachnida > Araneae > Araneidae > Araneus > Araneus ventricosus. Next base: position 1,842 of record BGPR01047482.1, on the reverse strand, counting down.
CATATAATCTGACTGGGCAGAAAATTATGAAAGATAGATGAATAAACCACTTAATTTCAATCAAAGGAATATTCACCCATAGAATAAAAAGATACCTTGCAATCATTATAAAAAAGTGATAAATTATAAGTGATAATTATCTGTTTTATCCCCTTTAACACCATCACAGTTCAGTTTCCTCTGCTCTTTAATGAATTGACACATTCCGGTTTATGATTGCTTTGCCATTTTAATCCAGTTATGAATCCACCCAACGTAAGAGACGTTTACGGATTTCATGTAGTTTTTGTGTCGGACGATCCATCTTCGGCGACAAATTATTGGCCCGTAATATTAAGAACCCGAAACTATACTTGGTAAGTGGCGAAGTAAATTGGTGTAATCGGTCCAGTTTTTGAGGCTGGGGGACTCCGTCAGTTTTATTTTGCGATATCTCTCGGAAATGCGGGCAGTGGGAGACAGGAGACCGCTGATGACGTATCTAGGGGTCATGAACTTTCATATAAAATAAAAGTTGGCGGAATCAGTACAGTGGTTGATTCTTTGAAGGTTTCCCCTCAAAGAGTGAATGAATTAGTTTTTGAGATTTCTCTCGAATATAGAGGGTTGTTGGGGACTGTTGACAACTGATGATATATCCAGGGGTTATGACCTTTCATGTGAAATAAAAGTTGGCTAAATCGGTACAGTGGTTGGGGCTTGGGATTTTGCCAAGGTTTTCCCCCATAAGGAATGTAAAGCATATAGAGGTTTTCAGATTCCTCACAAAAATGGAAGGTTTTGGGGAACAGGCGACCATTTATGTTGCATTTAGGAGTTATGAGCTTTCATATGGAATACAAATCAGCAAAATCAGTGCAATGGTTGGGGCTGGAGGAATCGTTATTTTGTTCTACCAATTATTTTATATATATAGATCCTAATGTCGATGTATAACTTAATTTAATTCGTAAATTTAAAAATACTGTGATTCAATACACGAGTGACACTTGTTGAAATATGTAAAGTGTTTCCGAACTGCGCGCAAAACTTTTCCAGCAAATATTATAACTATATTTACAATTTACCACAGTAAATTATCTTCAATTTTAAATAATTTTGCCTGAAGTTAAGCATTTAACATGACACGAGTGATTCGATACACTACTGCTGATCTTAAAATTTTTTAAGGAATTTTCTCAGTTATTAATATAGAAATGGGGGAATTTCTTGTCAGGAACTCTCTCATTTAAAATAAATTAATTTTAATAAAATCTATGTCTTTATGACAGAAAAAACTCTATCTAAGAAGCAATTTGAAATTCTTCATAAGAAATGTTTGATTTCATAAAATTTTGGATAAATAACATGAACTAATTACTAAAATTTGCAATTCATGAAAATACATAGAAATTATTTTAAAACTAAACTTACTTTGAATGTGAGAATTATTTTAAAGATAACAAATAAAAAAAAATCAGATGCAGTTGACTCGAAATTAACTTACATTTTAAACAAACTTACGAAAAAAAATCGGTTATGAAGAACTTTGCTATTTTGAAAGTCGATATCTTTATGGTTTTCGTATACGACAGAAACTTCCTATGCTGTCGAATAAATCACTCCGGGAACTTAAATCTTAATTACAATCTGAAGAGAAGTTGAATCTTAATTACTTTCTTGATGATTAATTCTTAAAATAACTTCCGTAATTACTTCATTATGATCATCGCGCGTCATGTGAAACAACAAAAATACGTCATGATAATTAAATATAAATTAAGATAGTAAGACAGTGATAAATCTGAAAGCAAGTGAATTGTTATATCGAGTTATTTGGCATTAATAAATCAAAAATGAAAT
>BGPR01047481.1:0-11784 GCA_013235015.1 Araneus ventricosus | reverse complement strand
ATAACATTGAAGTTAGGCAAATAAGTAGCATTAAACTGAATTTTTCAGCAAAATAGTAAGGAGCCTGGCTAAATTAAGTGAAACAGGACTAAAAATTTAATAATCATAAAAACAAATCCTAGTCAGTTCTCAGAAAATGCATTTCTTTCCCAAGGTGAAAATCTAATTCAATTGGTGTCATATTTAAATATATCATCCTACGTAGGTGTAATGCAATGTGTACGTGTAAATATAATTTCTACATGTTAACCATTGGTAACCCTTGTTTCTGAGATACAGTACCCGGAGATAACTTTTTATTCGCCGGTGCAATACTAGCAAATAACTACCTACTTTCTTAAAAGCATTGTCAGTGACTTGATGCTAATATTCACTTTGTTTTAAACTTATGTACATGTTATCTAGGAAATTATATATAGATTTATAATTGCTTATTTACAGTTGTTTTATATCTCGAATATTCTTTTTTGTTTCCCGAAATTTTTTGCAATTATGGGAGAGTTGCAGTATTTAGACCATCGCCTAGATTGAATCGGAATCTCAATTCTATTAAATACTTGGGCCTAAAATAGGCGATTTATGCAAGGATGTAAAATGTAAAAATTATGCCAAATTTAGTGTGTGGAATTTTTTTGTAGAGAAAGTGCTACGTGGTTACAGTTAAGGAATAAGTGTTTACATTCAGATATCACCAATTAAATATTTTAACAAAAGACGAATAGTCCTTACCATATTTTAAAGTAAGTAACAAAAAATATTTTATTATATTCTCAGAGAAGAAACTTATTTCGTTGTAATTTCCTATAATAATTTTATTGAAATAGTTTAAAGATAAGTTTAGGTGAATCTTTTTGCTATTTTGCCCAAAAGTTGCTGAAATCGGGCCACAAATAATTACCTGATTCGATAAATCAAGGGAGCTATTATCTCGAACTAGAGGAATAGCCAAGAAAGCAGTTATAATAATTAATAGTCCTCGGAAATAAGAAGTGGAAGTGGTATAGTAGATAAAATGTAGTGCTGGGGTTCATATACCTTTTAAATTCAAGAATCAAAAAATGTATTCATTTTAATTGTGCTGAAAGAAATCGTTAGTGTAATGTTGTAAACCAGTTTCTTTAAATTGAACGAAAACAAAGTTTTTAAGAAGTTATTTTTTCTACTCTAAAGCAATTTTTAAAAGTTAATTACATTTTTAAAAAATAAATAAACCCCAAAAAAACTCCCCATGTCAAATGGGATAGCATCGTTTAAAACTGCATTGTTAAGAGTACCATGAATATCAAATTGTGCATATGAGTTTAAATTAAAATCAAACAAAATCACGGCCTAATTCAGTTGTAAGGAAGCTGAATTTAAATTCAAGTCTTCCATTTCAAATAAAGCAAAAGAATTAATAAGAGGAATTATTCAAGCAAACTCCTCTGGGACCAATACTACCATTGGACCAATAATATTAGTCCTTGGATAAACCATGGATATGAAAGCCAAATAAATAGTTACATGGTAAAGAGATATCCTATTAAGAAGATTAACTATCAACATGTGCATGTTTTGTCTTCTGCACTGTCCTTCTAGTATAAAAATCTTGAAAGAGAAGCTAAAAGATATTATAAGATATGTAGGGAAGATGACGGTTCATTGGAACATATCTATTGGTCAAGGAGACCAGCAATATCCCTTTATTATTATTAAAAATGAATTAGTTTTTTAAATCATTCATTGTAAGTTTAATGTTAAATTATGTTATTTACAATATATTATGTATTCTCTATTAAATTTTAAATTTTTGTGGTTGCGTTCTTGGTTGCGGTTACAGGAAACATGTTACTTTAAAAAAAAAGCAGATACACGCGCATAAAAATTATTCAATTGGTAATTTTGACAGCATAGACACTTCATCAAGTAATATTAAAAATGCTTTGATTATCTTGGCTGCTCCATATGAACCTAGCTTTATTCTTGATACAGAATTACCATTTAATGGAACTAAATTTTATTTGCATCTTCTATTATTCATCGAACATTTTTATAGCTGTTTTTCTGTCTTTCTTTTATATTTTGTCAAAAGACATACTCCAACTAAAATGTTTTCATGAAAGCCGCGAAGAATTTTTCTCTGGTAATTTTTACGCTGGAAGGAAAGATAAAAGTGAGGCAGTATTTTTAGAATCAGAAGGCAGTAAAATGTTCAATAACAAAATCAAAAGCAGCATTAAATCCTTTTTATGCTAGGCATCATAAACATATATTAACCTATAAAAGTTATGTTTCGAATATTCCATTTCTATTATAAGGGTACAGCAGATGAAATAGGAAATCGAACTTATCACGCAAAACATGTTATTATCTGTAATACACTTCATAAACACCTATATTTTGTATAACATCTAATATTTAGATAACATCTCTTTTGCTGTTGCTTAATGTAGTCTTTGAAACAAAAAAAATTAGATGTAATGCTGAGTAATATATAAGAAAACACCGCAATCATAGCTTGCTTTGCTTCTTTGGAAATTTTAACAACTTATCAGATAAGAAATGTAATAATGTCCCGCTTATGACGTTGTGTCGTAGAATTATATTCGAGAAAAAAGACAGCATCTTCTGTTATATATATATTCTTCTGAACAACTCAATATCATTATCAAATCGTCTGCCATTCCGACAGTTGTCACACCTGCCGGTCGGCTTACATTATTGCATACAATATTTTGTCGCATTTCAGTCTCAGTTCAAGGTAATTTAGAATGAAATCAGGGTAAGTTCTACTTTTACTTTTCTTACAACATGACTGAAAGTGGCCGAAAAATCGTTTATGATTTTTAGATAGCAATTTTTTTATAAAGCCTCTTGAATAAAGTGAATTTCGCGCTGTCTAAATTCAAGAAAGTTTTGAGTATTAGATGTAGGTTTTTGTAATTTAGTTGTAAAACATTAGTCCTTTGTTTTTTTTTTATTTGAAAAGAGTAAAACTCATTATTAGATAAAATTTCTATTCCAAGCATTTCAAATATCATGCAGGTTATCAAATTTATATATAATAATAATAGTTACATGAAAAATGTTTTTGTTTCTTAAAACAAAGCAATAAAAAGAAATGTCAATGTATTCTATGCTTCTAATACATTGTAGATTGGTGCATATTATATTTCTATACTAAAAAAATGTGCTTTTTATTTTCTTGTTTACGAAGTATACACTAGAAACAAATCAATAAAAAGAAATTTTAATGTGCATTCTATGCTTCTAATGCATTGTAGATTTATGCATTCTACTTTTACACTGAAAATTGTGCTTTTTATTTTCTTGTTTACGAAGTATGCACTTGAAACAAAGCAATGAAATGAAATTTTAATGCATTCTATGCTTCTAATACATTGTATAGTGATGCATTCTGTTTCTATACTGAAAAATGTGCTTCTTACTTTTTTGTTTACGAAGTATACACTTGAAACAAAGCAATAAAAAGAAATGTTGATGTGTGTGTATTCTATGCTTCTAATACACTGTAGATTGATGCATTCTATTTTTATACTGAAAAATGTGCTTTTTCATTTTCTTGTTAACGAAGTATACAAAGAAACAAAATCATAATCGCCAAAAAATTTGAAATCAAGATTTTTATAAATCTTCACGTTTTAGAATTCTTTGAGTGAGAAAAAAAAACATTTTTGGAAATCTGTTTATATCTATCTGTCCGTACGTATGTGAACAGGGTACTCAATAACCAAAAGTCCCAGATGGATAAAACGGATGGCTTTATCTAAAATTGTAGAATTGGATAATTGTAGTATTGGATAAATTTTGTCCCAAATCCTTCAGCTGATTGGTTTTCTACCGGACTGTTTGTTCATACATATATGTGACTGCAATAAATTTATCAAAAACAAATCTAAAAACGCAACTTTATTAGTAAAGTAATAATCAGAAATTTTTGTTTTAATTATTTTTTAACTTTTTCATCCTTAATTTATAATTATTTATAATAAATAATATGGAATTACATATTTCTGAAATTCACTACCAGTTATTACCACTCGTATTGAATAAAAATTTAATCAGATTAAAAGATTAACACATAATTCAGTTCTGAAAATATTAAAAAAACTGTATTGACATGGATAACATATAAAAGTGCAAAAGTTCGAAACTGCAACACACTAGGAAAATCGATTACAAGATTTCATCGTTGCAAACATGAAACATACCAAGTTAAATAAATGCGAATGAAACACAACCAGATAGATACATGAATTGTACTACGTGTTGTTTTCTCCAAAATTGTAGATTTGTGTTAACTTTTGCACTCATTCCCTTTAAAAGGAAGTGGCATCCCCCCCCCCCCAAAATGCATGCTTTGTTTTCTTTACTATACAGTAGAACCTCGGGAATCCGAATTTTCGGATAATCCGAACACCTTTTTTAATTCTCTGAAAACAATTTGTTGAAAAATGGAGGAAAATACCCATTAGGAATTTGAGACAAAGTTAATGTTTTTTCCTGTTTTAAAAGAAACATTTGAATTGGCATTTAAGAATGAATGCAGCACCTTAATTAGTAGAAATAAAATCGGTTATCTTCTTTTGACGTAAGGAATTAAACCTGCTTGGCGATGCTAATCGCAGCAGTCTGTTTCCGTACTCTTTCACAAAGTCAATACTCTACTGCATTTGGTACATCCAAAGTATTTTACCGCATTTTCCCGAATAATCCGAATTTCTTGAAATCCGAACAGAGGTGAGCCCCAAATAGTTCGGATTCCCGAGGTTCTACCGCATTACGAATTCTCACAAGCGACCTATACCGGTTGCCCACATTAGTCCTTACCCAAAAGCTAATTTCTAAACCGTTAGAGATAGCATATACTTCTAATTGAAACCAGCAGGAGTGAGATCCCATAAGCTCTATCGCCAAGCAGCAGTAAACTGCGCCAACATAATAGCAATATGCAATTTGAAAGCCTTTTTTTTAAACTGATTGAAACCAAAGTAAGACGTAAGTCTACAATCAAAGTTAGAAGACAGCAAATCAAATTTCATTTATCTAAGATATTGCGTTTAGGAGTTATGGCGTTTACAAGCATGGGATTATACAGACCGACAGACAGTCAACCCTTTGACGGAGTTAGTTAAAAATTTGATATGGATCTACATTCCTGATGATAAAACTGTGTGTCAAATTTTATCTGTCTAGCTATTTTAGTTTTTGAGTTGTCGTGTTCGCATGAACACGGACAGACAAATAGACAGACTTTCCGTGGACCGATATTGTCCAAAACTTGAGAGAAACCTAAAAATTGTGTAAAGAGCACATACTAAGTTTCAACTCTGTAGCCTTAATAATTTTTGAGTTATCGTGTTCACAGACACACAGACCGACAGAACGCCGCCCCATGCCCCGTACCTGATGCCATTACGTCAACCGAACCGGTTGAATGTACATGGGACAGACAGACAGCCATAATTCCAAAATTGTATTTTTTGGACTCAGGGAGGTCTAAAACGTGAAGAATCATCTAAATCTCGAAATCGAATTTTTTTGACGATTACAATACTTTCTCTTTGTATGCTTCGTATACGAGACAGTAAAAATGCTCTAAATGGAGTAAGAATTTTATTTTATGTTGTTTGAGTCAATAAATGTACTGCTAAAAAAATTACAAAGTCTAAATTTTTATACTGTTCCCCAGTCATATTAGTCAAATTTAGTAACAGTAATAATTGATAAAATTTAACGAAAAATAAATTAAATATTAGTAGAACTTGAATTAAAAATTAATTAAAATTCTTAAGGCCACATGAAGGAATAATTTTGACTAATGGTCATTCCTTTATTCAGAAAATTTTTTGCCCTGCTTTAGAGCTACAATGGCGTGTGGCCTCTGAGGAAGAATCGCCATTTTGGCTCTTTTCCAATTTTCTTCCATTTTGCTTCCATTCTAATTGTATTTTTCGTTCTAATTTGCTTTTTTGTGTTTTATATTAAGGTTTTATTAATGCTTACTTTTTATAATTTTTAACTTAATTTTTGAAGCTCAAATTTAGTAAAATATTCTCCTCACACTAACATTTTAAACAGAAAAAGTTAAACAGTTCTGCGATTAAAACTAGCTGATTTATGAAGACTTCAATTTCGATATTTTAGGGTAATCAACGGCCGCCTCGAGGAAATGCCATGCGATAATTGGCGGATATTCCTCGAGGCTGTCATTGAAATAGTCTAAAATCTTTTAAAAAGCAAAAATGTCGAAGTTCGTTCCAAATTCTAGTCCTCCTGTTGCTTTAAAACGGGACGTTTATGTAACTAATCAAATTTGGAATACAGCTTAAATTGTCTGTGGTTTTATTGAGAATTAATAATAAAATTTTTTTGGAATAGAAAATATGGTAGGCCGAATAGTTTGGAACAAAACTTTAAATACTTTTGGAACGTTTTAGGTGCTTGTCTCTCATTCTGATTATTGGATTGACGTTCACAGCATTTTGCTTGGCAGACGGTGAACGTTGCCCTGCTGCAAGAAATTCCAAAGAGTCAAGTGAGTACAAAAACAATTTGCATTTTCTTTCTTTCTTTTCTTTTCTCTTTTAACCTACGCGTGATAAAAGACAAAAATATAGTCTTTAACAATTAGTGCAGCATTTCTCAACCTTTTAGTATTTGGTTAAACTTCTAAATAAGTGTTAATAAGTGCCTTAATCTCCGGTCGGGTGCAATACAAATGCTAACACGAACGGGCTCAACTCATCTGTGAGATGGAAATTTAAATATTTGTTTAGGCTTAAGGAAAAGTTTATCAAGCTGAACTCTTCTGTCATACAAAGCAACGTTTGCGGATTTAAATGACTTATTTTATATTTCATTGCAATTTCAACTAACAAAATGTCCACGAATTCAGGAGGGAGTTGACGGTTATTTTCCCATAAGGTTCCATAGCACTTACAACTGTTGTCGTTGAGAGATTGAAATAATTAGAAATTTTTGAAACGATATATTGGAAATAATGTTCAATATCATTGAATTAGGGACTGGGACACAGGTATACGAACATTTGCACGTATATAAAATGAAATATTGAGAAAATTCAAACGTAATCGGGCGCAACTCATCTACCAGATTAATGTGAACCCTCACGTACATCAAAAGAGCACTAAAACCGCAATACCTTTGATTGAGTGGTAGGGAGACAGGAAGCTACTAGAGATCCCATAACTTTCTTGGTAAAACCCGCACTTAGGCACAAAAAATATGGGTTCTTCATCTCACAGATTAGATGTGCAGGACGGAAGGTTAAAATGAGTGTTTGGATATCAAATAATTAATAATAAAACACTGTTTGTGTTACATGTGGGGCGTCCCAAAATGTATACATACTTCGTATACCTGCTGAGTAAACGATTAACTTCGTACATTAACGATGTTCTTGTAATTTTTGAGTGAAATGAAACTATTATAAATCAGAAGGAAATGAAGATTATTTCTTTTAAACAATGTGTAAAAGTATATTCATGGAAAAAAATTTTATGAATCTAATTGATAGAATCCTATTAATACTTTAGGTCAAATATCGTCCAGTGATGAATCAAATTCTGCTTCAGGTCCCTCAGAATACAGCAATGAAAGGTAAGGTATACGTTTTTAATGTGTTAATCAGATGTAAATTTTGGAGAAACAGTGTGTATAATTGAAACTGGCATATTTAAGATTTTCATGTGCTAACATTAGATTTAAAAAAATATGCTTTTGTTTCATATATTTTGTACTTACATGGGATGAATTCAAAGAACTATCTAGATTAGAGGTTCCCAGTCTTTTTGATTGTGCGGATCACCTCTTGTGTAAAAAATATTTTGCGGCCCACTAACTAAATATACAAGTAAAAAATTAGAAGCATATACATTTATACAGGATTCCCACTTACATCCGTTACACCCCCCCTTAACTTCTAAGCGGTGACAGCGTAGTCATAAAGTTGGTGTCTAGGTATAGTAAAAAGGCTATGCGCTACTCGATGAGACAACTTACAACGCCATCAATCGGCAAATTTTGGAATTAGCGGTCCTATTTCGTAAACGGTGAAAGATACTAGAAAAAAGTCAATTAGAAAGTTGTAGAGCACTCTCGATTTAGTACTAAAAGATACCTTGCGCACATTAATTATCAAAACAGAACGCTTAAAATGCACATTTGTTTGGTCACAATTTCGAAAACTGTCGTGTCATAAAGAGTGGAAGAAAGAAGCTGAGACACGTCCCTGTCTTCTGGATCATTTATTTATATTGATCAAAATCCTCTCCGTCAGCCACTATACACATTTTCACTCTGGACTGGATTTCTCGCTTCGCTCGTGTTTCACGACGCCATAGTGTTGAAAATCACAATCAAACAAATGTGTGCAAGGTATCTTTTAGTACTAAATCGAGAGTGCTCTACAACTTTCTAATCGACTTTTTTCTAGTATCTTTCACCGTTTACGAAATAGGAGCGCTAATTCCAAAATTTTCCGATAGATGGCATTGTAAGTTGTCTCATCGAGTAGCGCATAGCCTTTTTACTATACCTAGACACTAGGGTGGGCCGAAAAAACTTTTTTTAAAAATCGATTTTGGCATAGCGCGGAAAAGTTGTGCAATAGATCTGTTAAAACCCTCTAAAAATTTCAACAATTTCGTTTAATAATTAGCCGCAACCCTTTGGTATTAAAAAATTGAAAAAGACAAAAATCTATTTTTTTCCAAAAAATTTATATATTGAAAATTAATTTCGAAATTAGTTCTGGAATACAGCGGAAATTTTACCCAATGGATCAGTCTGAACCCTCAAATGCTTTTATCAATTTCGCCCAATATTTAGTTGCGCTCCTCTGACATTAAAAAATTGATAAAAAGAAGAAAAATTGGGTTTTTTGAAAGAAATATAATTTGAGAAGTAATTTTGAAATTAATACTGGTATACAACGGAAATATTACGTAATACGTTAGTTAGAACCCACCTAAAATTCAATCAATTTTACTCGATATTTATTCGCTGATTTAAAAATACGCACGCACGCAAATAAAACCTATTCTCTCTTTATACATACATACATATATATATATTATATATATGCACAAAGGGAACATATTCATATTCTGGACCTATTGGATTGCTTCTAAAAGATTGTGAAAAAATCCAGTTGTCAAATTTGAAAAAATGGACTGTACTCTTCAGCCTTTGGATCTGAAAGATATCAAGAAGCTAAGTAATATCCAACAATATTTGTATCGCATCTTTCTTGCCATAAAAGATGGTAGTTGCTCGTCTAGCGTGACTGACAATAGCCCAGGTAAACTCAGTCATGCACGATGGCTGACCTCCGCAAACCGTTTGTTACGGTTATACATTGGCACTCCAAGCTCATCACAGAATCTTATAATATTCGTGAAGCTGGTTTATGCTCCAAAGTGGTTTCAGATAAAAATGAAATCGAATTGCCAGTATAGTGCCCAACATTTCTGGAAAGTGATTTCCCTTGAAAGGCAGCTTCCAGGCAATGTTAAGAAAATTATTTACAAAGTATTCGCAAACAATGCATAATTTGCGCATCCCGAACACCTATTATTGACAATGATTATAGAAAACGCATCCGGGAATTAGCAGTTAGGCGTATTCTCGGCGCCAGAGATAAGAAGACGAAGAACTCGGGTGGTTTTCGTTTTTTGAAAGTTCCTAAACTCAATTTCGAAGCAGCCGATTATATTGATTTAATTGATTGGTCAAACTGTGTTGTAACAGTGTCACCTCTTTCAATGCATATAAAGGACAAAGCCTTGAAAGAAATGTGCAAAGAAAAACAGTTTCCAGCACTAACTTTCAGGAATTTCCATGTCACACGCAATCTGTTGAACGATGTGTTAAACTAATATTTGATGCTGCATTGAAAGTTTGTGGTGAGACTGCAAGAGAGGGACATATTCGCGCAATATTCAATTGCATGGGGTATTATTATATACATCTCAAATTAGTAGATTTTTTTTCTAATCTGTATTCTGTCTGCATGTAATTCTAGATAAAATATGCTAGTATTAATTTCGCAAAAAATTGAATAAAAAGTTAAATTATGTATTAATTAAAGAATTATTATTATTTATAGTACTATTTAATTAATCAATTAATGTCAAAACTAATTGCGAAAAATAATTTTCATAGTTGACATAGTGTTTTAGAAAATCCAATATTTTCTTCATTTTTCTCCTATCTTTCACGTCAGAGGACCGCAGTTAAATATTGAGAGAAATTTATAAAATTTTTTGTGGGTTATAACTGACCCATTATGTAACATTTTCATTATATGCCAGTAAAAATTTGTGAATTTTTTTCAATATATATTTTTTCACAGAAAACGATTTTTCTTTTTTTTTCTGCTTTTCAACGTCAAAGGGGCGCGACTAAATATTGAGCAATTTTCAAGAAAATTTTTGTGAGTTTTAACTGGCCCATTACGCAACTTTTGCTTACTATGCCAAAATAGATTTCGAAAAAAATAATTATCCATATTTTATTAAATAATAAAATATGGATCCGAAGGCCTCACGTGATCTCACTTCTCTCCGCCCGGGAATATCCCATTATTCAAGATTGCCCGTGCAACGCCGGGTCATGCAGCTAGTATTATTTTATAAAGCAAAAAAAGAGAGAAGACTCTTGAAGCTCCCCTGACTCGACTAGCGTTCCGCGGTCCACTAACACGCTATCCGAGGCCCACAAGGGGGCCGCGGCCCATAGGCTGAGAACCGCTGATAGATAGTTAAACTTTTAATCATAATTATCAAACTTAAATTAATCATTTGCTGACATGCATGGAACATCCGAAAGCAAAATTTTTCGTTTTATATTTTTCAATAAATTAATGCTTTAAATAAAAATTTCATATTAAACTAATTAAAAATGTGCTTTGTTGAAGCAGGAATTCCATTTAAATTTTAAGAAAGAGAATAAAAACATATATCTCTTTCCACCAAATTGTCGTTTGTCAGGTATTGTGATGGGCTGCCTGCTTTTAGACGTTGCACTCTTTGCTTGCTGATTTTTGTAGACGTCCTCGAATATTTAACTCCTTCCCACCTAAAAATGATGTTATCACATGCTAAAAAAGTGCTTGAGTTTACAGTTTTTATGGAAGTAATCTCAAGAAATTCTATGAAAATTTTTAAATAAAAATCCCGAAAAAACCTGGGCTGTATAATCTGCCTGCTATACAGCCTGACGATGCTTTGTCACAACGATCACTCGCGACCATAAAATTGTGCTTCCATGTTTCTATATTATTACTGCTTGGTTTTGTATTTCTGACCCTCACGAAAATTAGTGGACAACTGTTCCGAATCACCATGCATGAAACATTTTAAGTCTTTTGCCTCATGTTAATAGTCTGCTGCACTCAAGTTTCATAACTGATTTTCTAAGGGTAAACGGTGCCTTATATACACTACAGTATATCTATTTCATACATTTTTACCTCTCATTCATTTTGGATATACTCAATTTCAACCACAATCCGGTCAGAATAATAAATGATAAAATAAAATTGAAATAATAGTCATCACTTACATCTTGCATCCATCTTTTTAACGTAGGACTATGTTCCTCCCATTGGGGTCTCAGGAAGGAAATTGATTCACACGCCAAAACGCCAGAATAAACATTGCATGGGAGATACTCTATATCTCGGTAACTACGTATGTTAAAAAAATAACTAATGTCTTATTTTAGAGATAAAGGGTAACAACAGAAGTTACAAAAAAA
>BGPR01047480.1:0-11785 GCA_013235015.1 Araneus ventricosus | reverse complement strand
TAAGAATAAGAAGAAAGAAAATAAGAATAAGAAGAAAGAAAATAAGATATAAGAATCAGAAGAAAGGTAATATAATAAAGAAAGAAAGCGCGATAAAGAAAGCGCTTTAGGAAGCCGAAAAATATTGTTATTCATTTGTTCCAATTCTTAACAATGGATCTGTGCGCTTTTGCTATTGTATGGTTTTTATAATAAGCGCTATCCAACAAGAATGTGTAAAAGATGCATCATTCATAGTGGTTCAGAGAATAACCCACCATGCTTCAAATACTTATACACAGGAGTGGCGCCAGAGGGGGACCGGGGGGGGCAGCCCCACCCCCGGCGGGAAAAATTTTTGTACGTGATAGTGTTAGGCACAGGAAGCGAGTTTGCCAATATCACTTGTTAGTCTCGTAAAAACTATAATCCTTGTAGTAGAGACAGGCAGCTTGAATAACACTAGTTATGAAGAGCTGCTGGATAATAAGCTAAAAGCGTCCTGGCTTTTTGCAGTGGAATTTCTATGAGATAGAGCATTTCTTATTGTTTCAGAAATGACGAAACATATAAGTTAAAAGAGACATTTATTTGGACGACCACATTTAAGAACATATTTACAGATCACCACACTTCCATTGTACAGGGTTGATACTTGTCCTACATCTTATAGGTACAGTGCCAGCAACAGCTTACATGGCACTGAAGGCTCTCCGAGGAGAGAATGCTTAGAGGACCTACAGACCGTACCTCTAAATGACATAGTAGAGACAAGCATATATACTCTGCTAATAAACAGTAGATCTACATATCAGCTTCGGGAATCGAATAGACAACGTCATACGATTCCGATTAAATAGCTGCTAATATGGATGTCAAGGGAAGTGACTAGCTCAAAGAAATGACGTAAAAATCTTAAAGAAAGAATGCTTCGAATCTTAGAGTAAAGGTACGAGAGACAATTTAGAAAAAATGCAAGCTTCGTAGCTTAAAATGCAAAATTTCCTAACAGATATTCAACTGTAGCTGGTAAATAATAATTTGGCGAAAATTTGAGATTCCAAATTCATTACACTCGTCCCCCCGTACAACAGGTCGGGGAGACCGTGCCCCACCCCCGTCGGGCAAACTCTAGCGTCATTCCTGCTTATACAGTAAGGTAATTGGGCTGTAGCTCACGGATGCCACTAATCCATAAGTGATTAAAGTTTACTATACTGATTTTCTTTCGTTTCGAAACAAAATATTTACTTAACCGTTTCAAGTTCACTATATGTTTCGTTTTGAAAATTTGTAAATTTATTTCACAAATGAGTATTAGACCTGTAGCTGATTATAAATATGTAAAGGGGAAACATTTAGCATTTTTTATGTTCAAGAAATTTGTGGTTTCACAGTGAAACCAATGAAACGGTAACTGGCTATTTTTCCTCCGAATGAGGTATCATCGAAATGCAATTTAAATTATGTATTTAATTTATAAGTATACGCGAGTATTTAGGATAGTCAACCTGCAAAAAATCAATATTACTTTCGAAGATTCAATTTAAAAAAATATCAATTTGTGCAAGAACCTTCACTATTTTGTTTCTCTTAGAGATCCAAAGCAATTTAGCTCTTGCAATGCCGATATCTTTGTGAATACTAACGGTATTGACCTGGAATTTTTATATAAGTTGGCCTATATGTCTGGCTCTTAAGTTATGAATGAAAAATGGCGCTACGTTTCGCCCATGCGCAGTAAAAAAATGCTCAATGTGTGGTTTCACTGCGAAACCAATGAACGCGAAAAGGTTTATCTCCCAGCACGCGCGTGCATACATCGTGCGTCGTATTACATATTAAAATAATTCTATAAATTTTAATGCAGTTATTTATATAATTGTTTAGTATGAAGCTGACAATTACAGATTACATGAATAAAAGTTCGATTTATTTTCGTAAAACAACACGATATGAATATGCAGTACGATGTATGATATAAGTAGCTCCTACATACGCGCCTGATGGAAGGTTAATTATAATTTTAATTATCTTAAAAGAAAAGATATTATTAGTGTTTGTAATTAAACAGTCATCGATTTTTCAATTCGCGATCCCATTTAGGGCACGTAAAAAAATTCGCAGTCTTAAATATATATTTAAGAGGAGGCATGGAAAGCGCATTTATTTAGTAACAGACGGAATGGACCGGACTTCCTTAAATATATATTTAAGAGAGGGCATGGAAAGCGCATTTATTTAGTAACAGATGGAATGGAATCTCCGGACTTCCTCAAATATATATTTAAAAAGAGGTACGGAAAGCGCATTTATTTAGTAACAGATGGAATGGAAGCTCCGGACTTCCTTAAATATATATTTAAGAAGAAGTACGGAAAGCGCATTTATTTAGTAACAGACGGAATGGAAGCTCCGGACTTCCTTAAATATATATTTAAGAAGAAGTACGGAAAGCGCATTTATTTAGTAACAGACGGAATGGAAGCTCCGGACTTCCTTAAATATATATTTAAGAGGAGGCATGGAAAGCGCATTTATTTAGTAACAGACGGAATGGAAGCTCCGGACTTCCTTAAATATATATTTAAGAGGAGGCATGGAAAGCGCATTTATTTAGTAACAGACGGAATGGAAGCTCCGGACTTCCTTAAATATATATTTAAGAGGAGGCATGGAAAGCGCATTTATTTAGTAACAGACGGAATGGAGCTGGACTTTTCTCAAATATATGTTGGAAAGAAATTTGAGAGAAGCGCATTTTATTTATTAACAGACGGAATGGAATCTCCAGACTTTGTAAATATATGTTTTTTAAGAGGAGGGATAAGCGCATTTATTTAGTAACAGTACGAATGGACCGGACTTTAAAAATATATTTAAGAGAGGCATGGAAAGCGCATTTGTTTAGTAAAGAGAATGGAATTCTCGGACTTCCTTCAAATTATATATTTAAAAGAGGGGCTGGAAAGCGCATTATTTAGTAACAGATTAGAATGGAAGTCTCGGAACTCTCTCAAATATATTTACAAGCAGGGTACGGAAAGCGCATTTATTTAGTAACAGATGGGAATGGAAGTTCTCGGACTCTATTCATCATATTATCTTACGAAGGGCAATGGAGTGCATTTATTTAGAACAGATGGAATGAATTCGGACTTCCCTTAAATATATATTAAGAGAGGCAATGGAAAGCGCATTTATTTTATTAGTAACAGATGGAATGGAGTATCTCAGAACTTTTAAAATATATATTTAAAAGGTACAGAGAAGCGCATTTATTTAACGTAACAGAGGAATGGAGTTCGGACTTTAAATATATATTTAAGGAAGAGGAACAGCATTATTTATAGTAAAGACAGAATGGAGCTCCGGACTTCTAACATATATTCTAAGAGGGGTAAGACCGCATTTATTTAAAGATGACGGAATAGGAAGCTCCGGACTCTCTTTAATATATTTTAGTAAGAGCGGAAAGCGCATTTATTTAGTAACAACAGAGAATGGAAGCTCGGACTTTCTCAATATATTTTAGAGAAGATACAGCAGAAAGCGCATTTAATTTATATCAGAATGGAATGGAATCTCCAGACTTTCGGCTATTAGATTTTGTCCATTTCCATAGATTGTTAATGATAGATGTGCGGTCAAGCAAATGAATTTGTATCAGTTTGGCAAATGAGCGATCTCACTCATCGTCAGTCAGAATCCTCTGAAGGAATATATCACAATTTCAATTTTCCGCTAACGTTTCATTTTTGAAACAGCTTACGAGGGGCCGGAACGAACCTCGTCATTTGAACCACCAGACAGATGACAGGGACGACACCTGAGCTGACACTTTTTTGTCCCTTTACGTATCATTTAACGTGCAATAGAAGCCCATGAACACTGCGGTTTCAGTGAAACCAGGATTTGAACCTGGGAACCCTCAACCACGAAGCCGGACAGAGTAGGCAACCTTGCCCAATTTTCATCTACGCTCTTCAATGATTTTTTTCTTTCTTTTTTAGGTATTTCCGTAATTTTGATGCAATGGCCTTCATCTCGTGGTGGCAATCCCTTCCTTTAAAGCAGCGGAGTTTTCACGGCCTCTCCTTTCTCGTACACGTCCACCTTGAGTGGCGTTAGAGTCTACGACGGAAGGGGTACGACCTACTGTACGGGGAGGACATAATAAGAGTGCTCTCAAAATTTTCATGAATGTTTATTTATCTAATGATGGAACAGCCCATTTGTGTGAACGGGCACAAGAGTATTTCCCAAACAGAGGGCACAGCATCCCCTATGGGGGAATTCTGCCCCTGTCCCCCCATTGGAGCCACCCCTTTTCCACAATTTTGACGTAAGAGTATTCGGCGTAAGTATTCGAAGAGACCTTTGCACCAAACGGTGTATTTCTCCCTGACGTTAGTGATTCCTTGATCACTATTAGATCTGTACTTACACACTCGGGTTGCATGCCTTCGACTTTAGTGAATTGGGTAACAGGTAGCTCGGTGATTGGATCACCAGTGGACGACGAGTTCAGAGGAATTTTGAGAGACAAGGACCCCACAGTAGCTCATGTTTTTCTGACGTAGACTTACGTCTCTCCATGAGTAGTCTAATGGTGTGTCAGAGGAAAAAAATTATGACGCTTTTCGCGCTAAAGTTAAACGTATAGCTCCACAACCAAATAACATGGGAGTATTGGTTTTGATTTCATTTAACAGAAGAGTAGGCATTGAAGATTTCAAAAGGGTGCAAATTTGGAATTACAGTTTTAATCTGCAATTCAGGCTGCAAAGTTGGTGAAAATCACTAAAAATGTGATGTCGTCACAGCGACCAGTGCGCCTGCATAGACTAAGGCAATTCATTCATCGATAGCGCGAGTATTACTCTCAAGATTTATTTGAATTACGTCAATTTCGTTGCTAAAGTTAAACACTTATGGCTCCAGCAGCAAATGGCATGGAAGTGTTGGTTTTAGTTTCATTTAACAGAAGGTGGACTCACATTGAAGGTGCAAAAGAGATTTTTAGGATTTGGAATTACAGTTTAGTCTAATCAGGTCTCAAATTTGGTGAAAATCACGAAGAATGTTACATATATGATCCACATAGTCACAATAAACTAGTAGTCACTATAGACCATAGAGTTAATAGTCACATGGGGAGCTATTTTAGTCACGGTTGAGTGGGTAAGTAGGGTCACCGCCCCTCAGTCCCAGCCTTGACCGTTTCGCAGAGACAGCCTACAAATCGATTTTTTTTATTTATCATCTTCCCATCCATTCAGTTCGTGCATATATTAAAAGCTGCCAAGGCTAGCGGAAATCCAATTAAGCACAAAGCAGTTTTTTACTTTCTCTTATACGAAGAAACAGAACCGGCTCCAGAGTATTCGTTGCCATGTGCGAAATTATTGTAGCGCTCCCACTTGTATATATTGCATATCAATTTTGCATGCACAAAGATTAAAATATAATAATTACGATTTAACTGTAGTAGGAACATGGGCATGTGCCCTGATTCCCCTCCCCCCAGTTACCCACACTAGGGCTCGCGGCAGAAGCTTGCTTAAAGGCACAAAGTTTCCGAATATGCCCTACTTTAGATGATTTCAGATCATTCCAAAGGTCGCCTAGAAGAAAATCTACCAATCCACGGACGACTCAAGAAAGAAGCGGTCGTTGATTGACAAAAAAAAGTGATGTTCAAAGTTTCATAACTCGGTCAGTTTTAGTAGCAGAGGAGTGGAACTTTTTTATCGTTTAAATGCTAGTGTGTCGTGAATATTTTTCTAAATATTACCAATATGAAATGGGGGAGTGTATAAAAATTTAGAGTTCGTAATTCTTTTAACGGTATGTTTATTGACTCAAACAACATAAAATATTGTTACAAACACGGAAAGTCGCTTCCCAGCCAGGTGAGTCTTTTGGTTGGGAAGAGAGTTTTACAAGGATAAGTATGGGATGGCTAGTAGCAGCCACGTCTGGTTCCCCAACCTTGGCGACGAAATATGGGATCTCAAAGGTGCTGGAATCTTCTCGATATTTCCATTAGAAGAGAAGATACGCTTGAATGTACTAGATAATTCCATGTGACGTCACGGCCTGCCGGGGGAAACTATATAAGGAGAGCGCTTGTGTGTTGGTCGCCTTGGAGCGCGAACGTCTTTGGAGTTCTATCCACTGTGCGAGCTAGTAAGCTGTTAGACACCGAGCGGTAGGTGAGTGTTGATCCATTGGGAACGACTTTAGAGTTTCTTCTGCAAGTGCGAGATAGGAAGCTGGTGAGCTGAGCGCTATTGAAAGTGCAGTTATTGTCGTTATTAGTTATTTGCTGACTGTTTGTGCTGCTAAATATCAAAGTGCTGAACTGCTATTACCTGTGAATTGTTGTCTGTTTACATTGGTAAACTGTTCAAGAACTATTGTTTCCTGTACCTGTGCTACGTGTTTTCCTGCATATTTGTAAATAAACCTTCCTTCTTCATTACCCTGCGTGTTGGACTGTTTACACCATACACCCACAGATTGACTTTTGCAACAATATAATTTTTTACATCATTCAAAGCATTTTACCAACTGGAGGTATGTGCCTAATGGTTGAGAAATTAATTTGTATCGGATATGAACCGGCAATTAATATGTTGTAAGGAAGGTGAAAATCTTGGAAGTGTTTGTAGATGAGCCATCCATTTCAAAACAGAGTGGAAATGGTGAAGGGATTGAAATTTTAATTTCCCTATAACTACCCTAAAATTGAAGATGGAAAGAAAATTCAAATTAGACGAATCGTCGCCTCATCGTAACGAACAAATGTTGACCAACTATTTTGCAGAATCTGTAAATGAGATTTCAATGACATATTTTTCAAAATGGTATGTGACGTATAAATATGGAAAAATTAATATTTTCATGACATAAACGAAATGAAAGATAATGAGTCTAAATGATGTCACTTTTGGAAAATTCAAAAAAGGTTCGAACACTGATGTTTGTCAGAAAAATTTACATTTATTGGGGAAAAGTTTATCACATTCATTTCCACAAAATAATACAATATCAGTAAATAAATACAACATATAGTCAAACACATAGTGGTAATAAATTGTATTGCACATACACATTTTCATTCGACAAGTTTTAGACATGCATTTCTCAATTTTCAAAACATTCATATTCATAATTGAATCATGTACATTTTAAAATGAAGAGTTCATAGATTAAATATCGGATAGATAAAATACACTGGACATTGATAATCTAATGTTTCTTTAGTTTCTCAAAATTCACCTCTTATTCGACTTGCAAATCATTTTTGGGGGAAAAAAAGTTAATGTGTTCATGTATAATGAAAAGGGCTAGTTCGAACTAATCAGCGAATAAATCTACATAGAATGAACAATTAGAAATAGAATCATACCTTTAATTTAATTGAACTGAATTGTCATCTCAGGAATGACCTACAACAGAATAAAATACGAACTACTCTCTCTAAACATACAGAGCTAGCGAGTATAAGAAAAAAATCAACTTAGAGTGACTGCAGCGCCACTCAAATTAGCGGACTGTATGAAATCTACAAAACATCCGCCCCCCTTGAAACCTCGAAGGGGGGTTTCAAAAAACAACATATAAGTAGGAATAAATATTACAGATAGAAAGATGATAACTTCTACAATACTGAAAGAAAGAATAAGAAATTGAACACAACACTAGAGTAATATTTAACATAATATATGTAAAGAAAGTTCAAGTAATTGGTAATTTGCAAAGTTTTGATATTGGTCGCAACAGTTTTCCCGATTCAGTCTTAAGTTCCACAACACGCACCCTATTGTCACCTCCTGGGAACGTCTTTACAATCCGGCCTAACCTCCACTGAAGTGGAGCCAAGTTCTCGTGTTTTATTAGAACCAGATCACCAACTTTAATATCTGGTTGTAAGGTACGCCATTTCGGGCGGGATTGTAACTTTGTCAAATATTCATTTGACCAACGATTCCAAAAATGTTGAATTATACGCTGGATCATCCGCCAACGATCACAGAGATGGAGGTCGTCTGGAATTGGTACCTGGGGAATAGCAGTGAGTGGCTTCCCTATTAAAAAATGACCTGGGGTAAGCGCACTCAAATCGTTAGGATCATTGGAAATTCCACTGAGCGGTCTTGAGTTCAAACACGCTTCAATTTGAGAAGTGATGGTAGCAAGTTCTTCGAAAGTAACACTCGCGGTACCTATGACTCTTTTCAGGTGGAACTTAAAGGACTTTACCACGGATTCCCATAGACCTCCGAAGTGAGGTGACGCTGGAGGATTAAATCGCCAATTTATGTTTTCTGTTGTAAGGAACTGGTATATCGATTTGTCCTTCATCAATTGGCTGAACTCCTTTCTGAGATCTCTACTAGCTCCATAAAAATTGGTTCCGCGATCACAGAAGATTTCTGATGGTCTACCTCTTCGTGCCACGAATCTTTTTAAGCAAGCAATGAATGCTCTTGATGTTAAATCGCTAACGACTTCAAGATGAACCGCCTTCGTTGCGAAGCAGACGAAGACGCAGATGTAGCACTTAGTATTGCGTCTTCCTCTTCCCTTGGAGCTCCGTATCAAGAATGGGCCGGCGAAGTCAAGACCCGTTCGATGGAATACAGAAGAGGGACAAACTCTAGACTTTGGAAGCTCTCCCATGATTTGTTCGGCGAGCTTTGGGCGATTTCTGAAACATGGAATACATTTTCTTTCTAACTACTCTTCTAACTGCATCTCGGGCTGAAAGAATCCAAAATTTCTCTCTGAGAGCTGCCTGGATAAGTTGCTGACCGGCATGAAGAAGTTTCAGGTGATAATCGGTGATGATTAAGTTCACAACATGATCGGTTTTAGGAAGCAAAATCGGATGTTTCTGTGATTCTGTAAGCATTGAATTTTTCAATCTACCACCGACACGAATTATTCCGGAATCATCGTAGAACGGAGTCAAGGGAATAATCTTGTTGTTCGAAGGAAGTTGCTTGCTTGCCGAAAGATAGGAAACTTCCATCGAAAAATGATCACGCTGGATGAATTTAACAATGCATTTCTCGGCTTCGTTTAATTCTGCTGTTGTTAAGAAGGACCTTTTTCTTTGACACGTAGCAAGAGAACAGTTCTTCACAAATCTCAAACAATAGGCAACTATTCTTTTCAACTTATTCCAAGACGAAAATTTTTGAAAAACTTCAACCTTAAAATTCTCATCAACCACGTTCAGCATAATCACCTTGGATGTTCTTTTAGCTTCGGCAGACATGTCTTCTTGTAATTGTGGATTTTCTTCAAACTCTTCATTCGGAAAAGTAGAACTCTTTAACCAATCAGGTCCATTGAACCACAAGTCGCACTGTTCTAGTTTAGTTGGAAGTATTCCTCTCGTACCGCAATCAGCAGGGTTCTCCAGACCGCTCACAAAGTTCCAGTGTACGTTATGAGTCAGCTCTTGAATTTGTGCAACTCGATTAGCTACGAACGGTTGCCATCTTCTCGGTTCGGACTTCAACCATGCCAGTGTGATCTTGGAATCAGACCACGCAAATGTCTCAGAAATTCGCACTGTTAGCGCAGGCAAGGTAGATTGTAACAAATTTGCAAGAAGTAAGGCAGAACAAAGCTCTAGTCTCGGAAGGGATTGTACTTTAAGTGGTGCCACTCTAGTTTTAGATGTCAGTAAACTTACTCGTATTGAGTCAATAGAAATACATCGGATATATATTGCTGCGCAGTATGCCTTCTCCGAAGCGTTGCAAAATCCATGTACCTCCACTACGGCGTTAGGTTTAAGAACGTATCGAGGAAAAGTCACACGTTTTAAGAGATGAAGTTCCTCTTGGAAGGTTCTCCAAATACTACGTAATTCATCAGGAAGAGGTTGATCCCAAGAGAATTTCCCTTGCCACAACTGTTGGAGTAATATCTTCATGAATATGACACAAGGTGACAAGAGTCCAAGAGGATCGAAAACCCGAGCCATCTGGGAGAGCACTCCTCGCTTGGTGTAAGTTGCCTCCAACTGGTCCGGAACCACAGTAAACCTAAAAACATCCAGACTAGGTGACCAACCTAGTCCCAGAACCTTGCAATCCCCGTCATCCAGGTGAACAAACTCCTTCTCTTGGGAGTCGATGAAAACTTCACGAAAAATACTAGGTTCGTTAGATATCCACTTCCGAAGATGGAAACCGCCTTTCTTCATCATTGCTTGCATTTCAGTTACAAGTTGTATAGCTTCCTCTCTAGAACCAGCTCCTCCCAAAAGATCATCAACATAGAAATTGCAAAGTGTCGCCTTGGATGCTAATGGATAATCCTTCACTTCGTCAAGTGCGAGTTGCCTCAAGGTTCTCGTTGAAAGGAAGGGTGCACAGGCAGTCCCGTATGTCACCGTGACTAGGCGATATTCCCTAATAGCATCCTCAGGTGAATTTCTCCAAAGAATTCTCTGCCAATCAACATCATCTTCGTGGATTTTTATCTGTCTGAACATTTTCTCCACATCAGCACACACAGCGACTTGAAACACTCTAAATTGAATTAGGATCGGAAAGAGTTCTGGTTGCACACGAGGGCCAACCATAAGACAGTCGTTAAGTGAATGTCCTGATGATGTCTTGCATGATCCATCGAACACTACTCTTAGTTTTGTAGTACTGCTAGAGTCTCTTAGTACAGCATGGTGAGGGAGATAGTAAGAATTGGGTTTATCCAATTCACTCTCTGGAACTACTATCATATGATTTAGCTTTAAGTATTCATTCATAAATTGACGGTATCGATTGTATTTTTCTGGGTCACAACTGAGATGACGTTCAATACTAAATAATCTACGAATGGCTGTTTGCTTAGACTGACCTAACTGCGTAGGACATGAATTAAACGGTAACCTAACTATGTATCTGCCATCCTTATCTCTTGAATGTGTCTCTTTAAAATATTCCTCGCAAGATCTCTCTAAAGAAGTGAGAGGGTGTGTTTGTGGCACAGAATCCAACTCCCAAAATTTATGAATTAGATCATCTGACACTAAATGAATGTTATTTACATGAAGAGTTGGACTAAAAGAAGAAGCCTTACCACCTATCACCCAACCAAGTTCAGAACGAACGGCAAAAGGCTTATCCTCGCCCATCGACAATGTTTGACCCTTCAACAATGGTAATGTGAGATCGATCCCTAGAAGAATATCTACCTGACTACTTTTATGAAACATGGGGTCAGCTAAAGTAAAATCATTAAAGAGATCAGAATATGACAAATCTAAATTTTGGTGTGGGAGCATGCCCACTATTTTGTTCACTACATACACTTCAGTTTTAAAGGAGCTCTGAGATGGAAAATGTGGAATGAATTGAATTTGAGCAATTCCATTTGTTCGAGTATCCGCAGAGCCTAAACAAGAAATTCGAATATTAGCTTTTTGCTTTCTTAGACCTAATTTTTCCAGACACTCACTTGTAATGAGTGAAGCCTGACTACCACTATCTAGTAAACATCTGCATGCCTGATAATTACCCCATAGATCCTTTACGCGAATAACTGCAGTGCAGAGCAGAATTTCGACATTAGGGCTAACGTTTGAAATGCAAGATGTAATATCTACTGTTTGTGAATTATCTGGAATTTCCTTTGAACTACTCTCATTAGAAACAGAAGCAGGTTTAAACACTGGAGCATTAATTGAAAGTTTACTCGAGTTTGATAACTCTCCAGACGTTTGTCGACCCCTTCCACTAACAGATTCGAAATGAAGTAAAGTGTGATGAGGTTTTTT
>BGPR01047479.1:0-11785 GCA_013235015.1 Araneus ventricosus | reverse complement strand
TATAGCTGAAACAGGTGGTTGTAGAGTTATAAGTACAGCTGTTTTCAAATCTTTTAGAAGTGGAACTATGTTATCAGCTATACCTTAATAAATTTCACTGTGTTCTAGATTTAAGCTATCTGTATGTAATGGTTCAGGTTCTCAATCTCCATTCAAACTGACTGTGGACTCAACTAGGTTAAGCTGGATATCTGTTTCAGGTATTGCAATATGGTTCACTACTTCCAACTTATTAATGGGATACAGTCCACTACTTTAAAACCACCGATTGCATTTTCTGTACGAAGACAGTCCACTAGCTTTAAAAAAAGGGGGAGAGGAATTGGGAAAACACTTTATGATACATTCTGCAATCACTTTCCATAGATCATTTGTTTCCAATATCTGTTTCCGAGCTTTTATTAAAGAAGAAAATACTCCAACATTTAATAACTGGACATATCTTTAATTAAAATAATATTTAACTAACATTTGTCTTACAAATTAAGCTTAAGTGATTTTTAAACAGTGATGTGTATTAAGCCTATCCCTATGACCAATTTACACCATCTTACTTAAACTAGTATAAAATATTATTTGTAATAAATACAGCTTATCTGTTAATGAGGAAGTATTTTTTAAGATATGTGTGATGCTTGCTGCACAGTCAAACTGATGAAAACTTAGTTAAACAAATTGTAGTAGATAAGTTAAATTAGGTGTTCCAACTTCAAACTGATGCATAAGCAAACAAAATGGTTGTTTTCTCCAACTAAAGTGTTGCAATTAGTATAATTTTCAATGTTAAACTTAGTTCTTAACTATTAAAAACTAAAATAAAAAAAGATACATTAATTAAAGTATTCATTACAAAGCTATAGCTTTATATTTGAAGTATGGTCACTTTACCCCGCCTGACCACTTTACCCCACCTGACACTAATCCTATTAAACTGGTAAGTAGAACTAAGCAATAAAACGTAACTTGTCCTTCTCTGAATTTTCCTAACCATAACAATTATTTCCTGTTTAGTGAAGCGCGGATGCAATGTTTCCATAAAAGAGCTTTTTTCCTTAAATTTGACAACGTGTCGCACACTTTGGAAGTTGCTAACATATACATATAAACAATATAAATATTTTATTTAGACATTTATTGGTATACATTAACTATCCCAATCAAAGGAGTAATAACCGTACCCGAAAAAATGAGATTTCATCGAGAACGGATGTTATCTGTACAATTACTAAGCTTTGGGATTAACAGTCAGCTGATTTTCCTATCGTCTCAGTTACAATTACAATGCAAATTTTATGCACTTCATGGGTAGAGAAAAATATCGACATTGTTTTTATCATATGGTTTTGTGCGGTGGAACAGAGTTACGTGGCATGAATATGTTTTATTCCATGTCGGGTTAGGAAAACACATACGTCACTTTTATGTTTCAAAATAACAACATTCTCAAACCGCGCAGACAATTTTTGATGAATGCATTTCACTCTCGTTCATTCCCCTTTTTTATATAAGGACAATAGTTTGATAGATAGAGAGTAGAATATTATATACATAGAGTTAATTCTATGCCCTCTTTATTGTCCTATGGCTATTTTATTAAACGTATAAGCATAACATGGTCATGGTCATGCGTGCTACAAACCATACAGCGCTTAGAAATGTTCAAGTCCTGTAAAGAAGTAAAGTACTTTCGATTGTATTGCAGATAATAAACTTTGTTCTCAAACAATCATTTACCTACATTTTTTTAATTTTAAGATTTTTTTATTCACTGTTGAATCCAACACACAGCGAATTTAACAAAATTAGGTACTTCGAAAATTTGACTTATTACTATATTTTTTATTAAACCAGTTATATTTCTGAAAGTTCAAAAGCATACACTATTTCATAAGTTCTTCGTAATTTAATGTTCAGTCATATGCATGATTTAAATAAAAATGAAAGTATCTAGTACCACAGGAATTTTCAATTTGTCTTGTTAATCTTTGGAGTCCTTTGAATTTTTGTTTCTTAAGGTTGGAATTATGCAAACCAGGCTATATTCTTACGAATATGAATTATTGGAGTTATGTAAATGAAGAAATTCCAAAGTACTTTTTATCAGAAAGGAGAAAATGTTTAATATCACTTATATGAAATATATTCCTATAAGAATGAATAAGAATTTTATATTCGCAAGATTTTACATAGCATTCTAAGATCGAATAATTATATAAATGTCTAACAAGGACCATAATGGAACATAATCTATTTTCAAATCAACAGCATTTTGATTAATGCAATAAACTAGAGAAGAAGCACTGAACTCCTACAAATGTTATTTTATTAATGTGTAAATAAATATTTGTGCAGCAGCTTTAATAATATAAATTTAAAAACGATGAGAAACATTTCTAATTATTTTTGCCTTAGTGAAACTGAGAAATCGCTTTTAATTTCAAACAATAATAAATATCTGAACAACATTCTTTGTAATACAACATAACTTATTCACTTATGAGATGTGAAATTTTGCAAATGTAGTGCATTAGTTAGACAATTTAACTTAACAAAATTTCGTAGTTTCAAATGTGCGTAGTAGATTTTGATTTCTTATAGTCTCTTCTCAAGAAAAATGTTTATAGAAATTGACTGTTACAGGTTTTAGCAGGTTTAAGTTATGTAGTCATTTGTATCTAATTTCACCATGTAATTCTGCATAAATGAAGAATACGTCTAATTATCTGTCAACGATTTTATAAGCATTAGCCTTGATTAATTGATGGTGGCACGTAATATCTCTTATAACAAGAGTTTAAAACTATCGCACAATTCTCCTGTCATTACCAGAAATTTGTTTCAACCTAAGTTAAAATAGAAGCATTAACCTCTCACTCTGACTTCAAATATCAAAGAGCTCTCCGTGACAAAGAATGAATTATAAAACATATTATTTTCAAAGGATGGAGATTGAATTCCCCTTTTGAATTCGAAGAATTGAAAAAGGGGAAATAATTGTTTGACGGTGCACTGGATTACATTTTATAGTATAATGGTTGTTGGAAGAATTTCTGGTTCCATACAATAATAAATATTTGTAGCCGGAAAGGGGACCAACTACGCATGTGCACTCTCCAGAATTTATCTATTTACAAATCTGTGTGGTGAGTTTCTCTCCTATAATGATCTGGCGTTTTGAATGAGGCATAAACAAAGATTCAACTGTAAAGCAGTGATTGAATCCTAGCTTGATATAATGTTGTAAGGAAATTGCTTCAGCCTGAGAGTTAAACTAGAATCATTTCCCACAGACATCAGCCGAAAATGCTCTCCATAACAGAGGATGAAATTTGAATGTTGTTATAATTTAGAAGGTAGACATCAATTCTTCTAACTGAACATGAGAAAATAATTATTTGACAGTGCACTGCTGGAAACTCTAGAGTATAATGGTCAGCGAAGAATTTTGGATTCCATACAATAATGGATATCTGAAGCAGAAGAGGGGGAGCTATGACGCAGGTGGACTAACCAAAACTCATCTATTTACAATTCTATGTGGTGGGTTTATCTTCTGTAATGCTGTGGCGTTTCAGAAGCGGTATAGACAGTAACTGAACTGTAAAGCATTGATTGTATACTAAATTAGTAAACTGGGATACTGAAATAATAGCGATTGCAATACCAGTTGTTAACTTTTGGAAAGTTCTGATTAACATTTTATACTTTTTTTTTTACAGTTAGTATAGAGAGTCGGAGTCAACATGTCATATAGCATATCATAAATAAGATGATTAATTTGATTTCAATTAGTATGCAATTAGACATAAAAAGAAGCATCTTATATCATTTTAAACTAATGCGGTAACTTACATTTAGCAATAATAGAGAATATTCCTTTCTATATTTGACCTATTAAAAGTCACGTTAGGTTTCAACCGTTTCATACAAAATTAAATGAGTTAATTCGTTTATCTTATTTGACATCCCATGCATTGAAATTTGTTTTTCGCAGTGTAAAATCGCATTATTTCATACCCTAAAGAATTACAATAACCACTTGGAGAATGTTTTTCACTCATTTTCTAGGAGTTTTAAAATCGTGTTGGTACTAAAGAAGCAACTTTGAATAGCCTAGTAGATCGGAAGTATTTCGTGTGTTATACTCAAGATCTCGACCAATAAGAATAATATTTGATTATAATTACAAATTTTATTATAATTATAATAATGAATATTATTTGTCGTTTTTTCACCACAGCTAAGTTTTGAATTTTTCCTGGTTTAACTGCAACTATACTGGTGTCCATAAATTAAGAGAGCAACATTTTGTAAGACAAAAAATTGCAAGAGGTTAATGATAATAAAGGAATAAATGTAAAATACAAACAAAACTAAAGCAAAATATAAATCGAAAAATTACAAATTTATTAGAATATACAGAAAATACAGGGTACGAGACGAAAAGATACTAATTTATGTTTTTTGGAGAGATGAGCAAATTGAACCTAAGAATTGTTGCTGTTGATTTAGATTTTTCTCTCTCCATCGGCCTGTGTTCAGCCTTACACCCTTTAGGGTAGGGCTGGTCAGTGTGGGTCTCTATATATCTATAACAGTTATCTAAGCTTTTCTCTTGGCTTTTATTTGCATATAACGATTCTTATATGAAGTAGCATTGTTTGGTCGACCATCATTATATTTTCTAGTAATTATTTAAGTTTCATAAATCTTTTCCACCATCGTCCAGTAATACATTTGGGAATTTCAAATGCATTAGAAACATCTCTAATCGAATTGCCTTCTCATTTATCCACAATTCTTTGATTTATTCGTTGCTAGACCAAGAGGAAAAACATAAATTATCTACATAACACATACACAATATTTATATTTTTCGCATTGGTCCGTTTTACCTTTTATCATCTTGTGTGAGTTACGTGCCTTTCGCATAGTTCAAAATATTTGCATAGTCATCAACCCGTACTTTCTTGCGGCCACTCACAATTTACATTTGTGTATAAAAATTAGAATTTTGTGTCCATCCCTTAATTTATAAACACCAGTGTATTATTCTTAGCCATAAAAATGGAAAGAAAACTGGAATCGGTATTGTTCTAGACAAATTTGCATGTTTTGTCTCAATGAGCAATAATCGTTAAATTTACCTATAAAACATTCACTAATAAAATCAGTTCACAGAAACAATCAGTAACAATTAATGCAGACCGTCGTTGCATTTTCATTATTCAAACTGTGAACACGGTATTTATGTGTAATATCAAATTCCACGGAAAGCGCATGCGTGCCATTTTTGTACATAATATCAGCACAATCGTTTTGTTGTACCATAGGCAGACCTCAAGAGAAATTTCTGAAGATAAATGTTCTATAAATTCTGTGTTGCAGTTTTAAGCGACTTTTTTGAATTATTTATTCATAAATTAACAATATTTCTTTTCTATTTCGTATAATTCATTCATTTGCTGCCTCCTAGTTTTCTGAATTGAATATATCACTAAAAAGGAGACATCATAAGGGCAAAATTTGTTCATCTTTGCTTTAACAGGTATATTCAAAAGGAAGTAGACGTATGAATGACGTATCTTCGTCAAAAATAAAAGTATAATAATCACACAAAATTAGAAATGGAATTCTAGAATTCTAGAATTGCTATGGTTGACTTATTTACGATATAAGTGTTTATTTGTTTTTTTTGTTTTCAAGATCGTACTCACCTCTACAGCACTATATTTTTCTAAAATACAGATGATAAATAGAATGCTATTTTCATAAAATGCAAAATCAGATTAGTATGATATTCCACAAAATTTACTTCTGCAATATTTTATGATACAGAGAAAGAACTATGATTATTTTTCACGTTCGCATGTGTTCCGCGCATTATGAAAATACTCATATAGTTTAAAACGCATTTAAAATACTTCATGGCTGCAACCCAAAAATGTGATGCGTTGTGAGTCTTCATGTGTTGGAAAGATTCCAAGCAAAGCATACTTATATACTAAGACATTTTAAATTTTTTGATCAAGAGTATCGTACAGTTGCTTAGGTAAGAGCCCTACTAGAAATATACAATATTAATATTATGCTATATTCCAAAAATTCACGCCAAAATGCTCCATCATATATTTATTAAAAGGTGTATATGAATATGGATGTCTCTACATTTTAACAAGTTAATGTTCATGCTACCTTGGGATCTCAGATAATGAAAAATTAACGGGAAACCAAACAGAGTTGAAACTTTTTTCTGGGATTATTGTTCTTAACAATGTATTTTATCTGTTTTTAATGAATTTTAAAAGTAATAATAAAAATGTTTTCCCTTAATATTAAGTAAAAAGATTTATTTCTTATAAATGCCGGTCTGATTTTAGCTGTAAATTGCTTTATTCCATTGTAAAATAGTGATGATATGCCTTAAGGATTTTGCCACTTTTGTAATAAATATAGTCCTTACGACTGAAAGTGTTACCGATTGGTGGCTGTGGGATAAATATTACCAATCTTTATCAAAAATGGTTGCAAGACGAACGTTTAATATATATATATATAAAAGAGGCAAAACATAATAGAAAAACAATAAAATGAATAACAAACATTCATATCAAATTCGAAAGGATATGAAAAAACGAATTGAAAATAAATCCGAGTAAAGACAAAAATGCGAATAGTAACAGATGGAAAAATATATAAATATATCACATACACAATGAATGCGCTAAAAGCTGCAAGTTCAAAAGCGCTGTGGTAGATAGAGTATAAATCGAAAAATGAAAGAGTATAAAATGAGAAATGAAAAAAACGCAATAAAAGCACAATAACGTTTCTTCAGGGGATGAAATTATTGTGAATTGCTAAATATAAAAGTTTGACATTTTCTTGCAATCAGTTATGCCGCAAGGCCTAAAACACTGATTTTCATCCCTAATGCCAAACCAACCAGAAAAAAACAGAGAGAGGAGTTTTATTGCGTTTTTTTCATTTCACATTTTATACTCTTTCATTATTCGATTTTTTCTCTCTCTCTCTATATATATATATATATATATATATATATATACATATATACTAGCTGATATGCCTGGCGTAGCTCGGGATAAAAAATATTTTCAAGTCCAAGTACTTATAACACTTTCAATTTACTAAAAGTGCTTTTCGCGGGAGCGTCTTTCGTTAATTTTCGTTAATGAACTGACCCTTTGAACCATCAGTGAAACACCCTTCTTCCTTTTCTCTCCTTAGTTTGAACCACCTGGCAAGAATCTCGTAGTCCTTCGTATTCCATTTTTCCCTTACCCATCATTCTACGGCAACAGCAGAAACTCTTTCATATCTTGTATTTTGACGTAGACTTACCTCTTCATAGTAGTCTAATGGTGTAAAATTTGGTGCGGGAAAGGAAAAAATTATGACGCTTTTCGTGATATTTTAAAATTCTTATAGTTCCGCAACCACATAAAATAGAGAGTTTTAGTTTCATTTAACAGAGAAAGGTTGACATTGAAGATTGAAAAAATAATTTAAGAATTTGGAATTACGGTTTAGTCACGGTCGAGCTTCAAAGTTAGTGAAAATCACAACAAATTTGATGGCGTCACAGCGACCGACGAACGCGCATGCAAACTATCCAATTACATTTGGCAATTTATTCATCGAACGCGAAATATTACTCAAAAATTGTTGAATTACGTCGAATTTCGTGGTAAAGTTAAACGCTTATAGCTCTGCAACCAATTAACATAGAAAGTTTTAGTTTCATTTAACAGAGAAAGGTAGACATTGAAGATTGCAAACTTAATTTTAGAATTTGGAATTATGGTTTAGTCACAGTTGATTTGCAAAATTTGTGAAAATCAAGAAGAATTTTGATGACGTCACAGCGACCGACGCCCGCGAACGCATCGGTTGTGAGCGGTATATTAACTAGATTTTAACAGATCAATAATTAATTCATTTCAGATTAATTAATTCATTCAGATTAATTCATTGCACAGAGGAAGGTCATAGAGCATAGGTCATAGGTAAAAGTCACATAGAGCTACTTTAGGCATAGTTGAGTAATCGATTAATTAACTGTCCTTAATTAATTATTATTAACAATTGTTGATTTAATTGAGCTGTCCTTTTCAACGATTTAATTGAGTTGAGTTGGATTTCGTTTCATTTAACTGAGGAAGGTCATAGAGCATAGGTCAAAGTCACATAGAGCTACTTTAGTCACATAGGACAACTTTAGACACAGAAAGTCCCAGTTGAGTAAGGTAAGTAAGTCTATGCCCTTCAAACACAGCGGCCGTTTCGTAGAGACAGCCTCCCGTCGATTTTTTTTTTGCCATTATCCGAAGCACAATTCTCTTATCCTTAGTGTTTTTGTCACTGACCAGAAAAGAAACCTCATATTGTTCTATCTTTTTCACCTTAGGCCCTCTGCCTCCGGTAGGAAGTGGGATCAAAAATCTTGAAGGATTTTACACATTACATATATATATATTTATATATTTGTGTGTCAACCGACTTTCATATTGGTCTTCTAATATTTCTATTAAGATTTATAGAAACACTATTCTCTCTCAATTTTCTCGTATTAGATCTATTTGTTCGAACGAAATTTCAAAATCTAGACAATTAAAGCCTTTGTATGATCATCTTTTAAATAATGGTATTCCCGAAAACTTTGTGCGACGATATCTCAAGCAGTGATTACGAAGCTACTGACAAAGCCTCTTTCTCCTTATCTTCCTTTTCCTCTGTTTGGAAACAGCAATAACTGGTTTGGCGTTCATTCTGCTTGTGGTCACGGTAGCGTTTTCCTGGCCATGGTAAGCATACTTCGCTTTTATTTCATTATTTTTTATATTTATATGGCTGTTTATATTTATTTTATTCTAGGTCTTTTGTATTCGGATTTTTTGTTTTTGATTCTTTTTAAATCTTCTTAAATGCATTTATTTTTTATTCAAGAATTCTTCCATTTTTATTTGTCTTGTACTTTTAGAGGGGATGACGGCAATTTTTAACGGATTTCGTTTGTCGTGCGGCTCGCTATGATATTTTTCAATTTTATTTTTATTTTGGTTTTTGTCTACTTTTGACATTTTGTCTTGTGTTTCTGTTTTTTAGATATATATATATATATATATATATATATATATATATATATATATATATATATATATATATATATATATCAAAAACAAATATATATATATATATATATATATAAAGATTTAGACTTATTCTCAAATTTACTATTAATTCTTTTTGAAGCCGCTGAATTTTTAACCATTAAAACGCATTTTTACTTTAACTTACAGAATCACGAGAAGTTTCACTGTTAACCGGACGACGTTCTTCGAGGACTCCCCTTTTCCATGGTATTTTAACGGAAGACTGAATATGCCTTCATTTTAAATAATGTTAATTTGTATTTTGATTATCAACAGCAGTATTTACAGTCAATATGTACGTGAAGATATCATCCTTCACCTGCGCAAAAGTGATAGATCAAAAACCGCGGTTTACGAAAACATCTCTGCAGCGGTCATCTCGTAGCGTTCAGCATATGCGGCCACAGTCCCAAAAGTGACTCCTCCCTTCAATAATCAACTGACGCTCGACTTGGCGGTAAATTTTTTTTCAATTTACTTCCACTGGGGGAGAAAAGTGTCAAAAACGGAGAATCGGGTTCCTCCGAGGGGCATTACAGTATTTATATTTCAGATACGTCACAATTCTTCGTTTTTTTTTTGCTGCAAGCGTCACCGGTGGCTTGTGCTTTGCGTTTCTCTCTACTTTCATCATGGCTTTGTTGGATCTAAAGTATCACCAAATTACCCAAGTTAAACAAACTGTTCTTTGGTTACCAACGACAACCTTCTTCATTTAAAATGCCTCAACACATCACCTAACAGAATAATGTTTCATATATATATAAATCCAAATGAATTTTGAAATCTGTTTAATTAATAATTCGTAAAAATGTCATTTTATAATTATTATTCATCATTGATTACAAATGCTATCTGACCATTTTCCCATTTCTTATCTCAATGATAATTTTGGTCTATCAGGAAAAAAACATTTAAACTGTGATGAATGAAAATTATTTTTTATTCCTTGTAAATTTATGATGATGCTTATTTGCAATTTTCTATTCTTGTACTAATGCAAAGTGCTAATGCTAATCCTTTTTACATATTCGAATTTTATTGAACATTTTACATATTCACCACTAGAAATATTTTTATTGCTGATTCATTGTAAAGTTGCGGATTTTCATCAAAAAGTTTTAAAAAGTGTATGGAAAACGTTTTTGAAAACAATTCAAGTATTTTTTAAAGATAATAATCATTGAAAACAAACAAATATGCCCACATTTAAAATGTCCTGACAATTTTCTAAACAATTTATCTTTTAATCAGTAGGTATATAGGTTAAACTTGAACACCTATTGAATGATGTTTAGAAAGGCACATGAATGATGCTGTTGATAAAACTTATTTAATAGTTTTGCCAGGTTTCATTTTGTATGGTTTTGTAAAGTATTCAGATTATTTTTAAATTGTTATTTAAAGAAAACTTTTTTAAAAATAACGCATTAGCACCAAAGACTCACTAATGTACTCTGGCTTCAAAAATATAATTATCTGTTTTAGAAGATAAGAAGCAACAACAACAGTTTGCAGTTCGAATTCACCATTCTTAAGAAGATCTTCGAATTCTAAAATATTTCGCATCTATTGCTGGTTTTTGCTTTAAATGTTTCTTTTATGAAGTGGCACAAATCCTTTCCAACGTTCGCAATTTCCCCTGGGAATTCAGCAGGGAATTCTAAATTCTATTGCCTAAGCGGTGCTTTGACAGTAATTCTGGGACGGTAAAATTGTTTAAAAAATTGAAACGTAATAGCCAGTGAGCAAAGAAACATCCTCTCAAAAAAGAGAAACATAATTAGAATTAGGAAAATAAAAAGTATTTTAAATTAATCAACTGACATCGGCAATCTTATTAGAGAATTCCTTATGAAAAACTTACTGACCAGATTTTGTATGCATTTATGCCAAAAAAAAACTGAATATTCCTGGTGGAATTGATATCTTTAATTGCTTATTTTAGAGATAATTCTTCTTCCAATCAACGAACAGCAATTATAATACAAAAAACTAAAATTCAAAAAAGAAACCCTTTTATTATGTAAGAAGCTGAAGAGTAAAGGAGAATAATTTTATATTTGAGGATTTTGAAAAGGGAAGGTTTTTGGGTTCAGATTTCTTTACCTGTTTCAGGGATCACTGATCTGTAAAATTAAAATGTCTCAAAGTGTTTTCGAAGCATTATGTAAGAATTTAGGAAATAATCACATTTTTTTTTTAAGACTTAATGTCATGATATTTTTCCTGCACTTTCAAATATTTAAAGTTATTCTAAAATTTAAGAAAACATCTAAATTTATTTAGTTCCAAAGTAAAGCACTTAAATATAAATATTATCTTTCTTCTAATATGAAAATGTTGATCTTTTACTATTTTTTTTGTATTTAACGTTTTACTGCATAATAATCTTAGAATAGAATTCATTTTTTAAACTTATTAATTATAAAGATGATAAATAATGTGCCTTTGGTTCTTATACTCTTAATTTACTATTGCATCTGCATTTATTTGAAGATAATAGGACAGATTTAAAAGTGGCTTAGACTATTAAAAGCTCTTATCATTGTTTAAAAAATTCTTACTGCTTGACCAAATTAGCAATACGTGTACCGAACGAAGCACAACAG
>BGPR01047476.1:0-11786 GCA_013235015.1 Araneus ventricosus | reverse complement strand
CTGGTTTCATTTGTATTTCATTGAACTAATACAATTTTAAAAATGGAGCAAAATGTAAAATCAAAAATAAGTTCTGCAAATGTTATTGATTCGAGTCATTTCACTCTTAAGCTATCCTAAGCCCTTAACAGTATTAATAAAAATTTCTTTGCCTGGACGGAGGGTTGGGGGGATTTGGATATGACAGTAGGGGGTACGTGAAAAAAAATAAGAATCAAGAGGTACGCGAAGGAGAAAAGGTTGGAAACCTCTGATATAAGTGAATCATTATCTATACTTATAAAAGGCAATGTTTGTGTGTGTTTGCGATGTCCAGACGAATCTATCGCACTTACAGCTATGAAATTTGGCACACAGTAGTCGTAATGGTGACTCAATGCACCTCGAAGCCGAAATTTTAAAATTTAATCTAGAAAATTTTTTATTTAATGTTTTGTGTTGTTTTGGTTGATTTTTCGCACTAATTTCTCAATAGATTGGTTTAGAATAATTGTACGAAAAAAATAGATAAACCATTGGAAAGAGCACACGATTTCCGTTCTAGTGAAGTTAGTTTCGAATTTCTAACATAATTTACTGAATTTTGGGAATTTTTTAAAAAATAGTCACTTTTCAAAAATAAAATTTTCTGGAATCCTTAAAACTCTTCATCCGATGTTCTAATAAAGATATCATTTTCAAAATTCTTCAGCTTATAATTGCAACGGTTCTGTCGGATTTAAAACAAGAATGGTTAAAGTATCTTTTCCCGTTTTTTTTAATTAATTTTTTCCTGGTAGTTGAAAGATATTTTCCCTCTAGCGAGGCTTCCTCCCGCGACAGCTCTCCGGAACGTTGCGGGCAATTTCATTGGCTGACGGGGCAGGGTGACGTCATTACTTTCGCGTTCTGCGAGGAGATGATTTATTTACTCGATGACTTCGATTATTATTCTGAAGCTTGTCTTGACTTATTTCTTTGCCTTTCATACTTTGCTTGAGGTGTAATAAATATCACATTGTAATTTTTAAACATTGTTTTGGATTAACGGTACTCGGTCGAGAGGAAAAAGAAGCGGACAAACTCAATAATATATATATTTCTGTTATGATTTCGTTTTTAAAGCTTTCATTTATTTAATTATATGTGGGCTTTTTTTTATTTTGTTGAAGTCCTGATTACACGGGCAACGCCGTACGCGTACTGCTAGTAACTAATAAGTTACGAAGCTGGTCACCGAAGGCAGCTTGTTATAAATTATATATTCTTAATAAAATTTTAAATATTAGGGTAAAATTGCGTTGTTCTTTTCATATGATATTTAGAACGTATTTTGTGACGGTATTTTACTATATGAGAACTTTACTGTTGTTTGTGATTAAAGTATTTTAAAATGTGTTTATGTATAAATTGATATACATTGTTACAAAAAGCCTTTAAAATTAAAAAATAACTGAACTGGAATAAGATTAGAATTATTGTTCTAGAATCTCTGTAGTCTGATTACTGTTCTACTAAATTTTTGTAACAGACAACTACTAGTTATTTAGTACAAATTCCTCAACATAGAATCTTATTTCTGTAAATTTTTAGTAATTTTTAAGAATGGTTTGTTTAATTTTTATCAGTTGTTATTTATATTGTAGAGATATCTGATAGTATTATTTGTATTCATTATCCTTATAAAGGGACAGAGGGACTATATAAAAACTCAGACTTGCAATTTTTTCAGCAGCATATTTATTTACTTAAACATCACAAAATATGATTCTTTACGTCGTTTAAAGCATTTTATTCCAATTGGAAGTATATACTTATCTCTAATGGTTTAGAAATTAGCTTCTGGGCCTCACTTAGAATACTGTCCTACCGCCAGGAGAAAAACCCTGGACAGGGTTGCCGTAAGTAGGCGAGTCGAAGAAAGGAGGCAAACGGGTATGAAATCAACTGCAACATTTGGCGAACTAAGCGCACTTCGTAAGGCGAGGAATTCGTTTTCGACAGTAGTACAAAGAAAAACGAGACTTCCGTCTGTTCTATCTCCGCCAAATGAAATAATGCCCTTTCCTTCACCCCCAAAATGCAGTGGAATATCCCGTTTCCATAACACCCGCCACAGGCATGCCTGGTGTCTAGCGTTTATCTCGTGGCGGTAATACAGTAGTCACCCTGTATGTAGGGGAGAGACGCCGAATTTGGCCAGCGCCCCTAGAGCGGTATCACTGCTTCAATTCTGCAAAATGTTTAGGTCACTAAATAGGTAAATTATGATGTAAATGCAATGTATGAAATCATTTTTAAGAGAAATCGCTACGTGATTACAGTTAGAGAATGAGTGTTTGGATTTAGGCATCGGCAATAGATTATTTTAATACATAAAGCCCTTATGGTGTTCTAAATTAAGCGGGAAAATATATTATTATATCCTCAAATATGAAATTTTTTTATCTACAATTTACTATAATCATTTTATGAAAATAGTTAAAAATTAAAGTTAGGGGATTTTTTTTGTTTTTGTCCAACCATTTAAATCAATGGTGTTAGTATACTAAGCTACAGGAATAGTTAAAAAATTCATGTATCCTTTTAGACGATGAATCTAAAATTAGACCTTATTAAAGAATGTTCAGCGAATGTTCCACTAAGTAATATAAGTTTCGGTAATTCTCTTGTGACACTTCATTCACTTCTTGTATTTAAAGAAAATTTTGAGTATCCTATTTTTACCAGCTGGTCTCCAGCGCAAGTTTTGACAAAGTTTAAAATTGTGAAATGAGCCAAATTACTCTTACATAGGGGAAAGTGGGGTAAAACTGGGTAGCTAGGGTTCGAAGGCCTGTTGGAGCTAAAATATTCGAGAGAGAGCTTGTCAAATTTCATTAAAATATTCATTGTTTATCGGAGTGCAATATATCTTTCCAGAAAAGTCACAATTTCATTACTTTTTTTTTTATCAATTATTATTATTATTTTTTATAAAAAAAGTCGAACTGCCCGGTTTTACCCCACTAAATATTATGGGAAATTAGGAAAAGTCGATTTTCAGCGGAAAAATTGCAATCATTTATATTTTATACTAGAAGATTTGTGCCCGTCTAAGACGGGCTTTTAGCTTGTCAACGATATCTCAGATCTGAGTGTCACAGGTTTATTAAGGAAAGTTGTAGAAGAAAATCTCATGCACATTGTCAGAGTGTTTAAAAAATAAAAAAGCATGAAAAACAGAAATGATGAATCAATTCATACTAACTTCCGTTTTACAAAATATATAAATATTCATTTCCAAAATTAAGTATGAAAATGAAAGAACCTTAAAATGAAACGAAAGTAAAGATCTCCCAGAAGTGGAAAAATAAATTAATTCTAAAGGAGTTCGTCTTCAATGAATCAACATAAAATAGAAAATAAAATAAAATGCTGAACTTAGCTAAAAAAATCCTGTCGTAACTCAGAATCCAAAGAAGCAAATGTATTTCAAGAAGAATTCCGATTTTATGATGGCTGAGATACAAGGAATAAAAGCACAACGGTAAGATTTCTCCTTTTTTGTCTTATAATCCTCCTCAGTGAAACAACATAAAATAAAATAAAATGCTGAACTTAGATAAAAAAAAAACTCCCGGTCATAACTCGGAATACAAACAGTATCCCATGGTGTGTATACTAATTTGTAGACAGACAGAGTGCTTAAAAAATAAAAAAAGCATGAAAAACAGAACTGATGAAACAAAATTAATTCTAGCAGTGGCGAATCCAGGATTTCAGTCGGGGGGGCTGATGTTTAAAAAAAATTTTCGTGACGAATGTCGAACCGTATAGCTTATGTAAACCAAAACACTTGAACTTTACAGACCTTATGATTCTTATTGTCAGGTGAGTAAAGAACACTACAATATTTTCGATAATTTAATAAAAAACACAATGATATAACTAGCAAAAACATGTTTTTGACCGAGTCAATGTTACAAATACGAATGGAATGACTACAAAAGTGGGAAAATTTTCGAGCCTGGCAAAAGCCAGGAAGGAATGTTGTGAAATTTTTAAAGGGAGATTAAGAAAAAAAAAACATCTGTAGTGATTTTAAATAGAATAAAGAATTCTGGTCTTGCTCGGGGGGGGGGGGCCGCAGCCCGATAGCCCCTCTGGATTCGCTACTGAATTCTAGCATAACT
The DNA here is from genome assembly GCA_013235015.1 of Araneus ventricosus. Classification (NCBI taxonomy): domain Eukaryota; kingdom Metazoa; phylum Arthropoda; class Arachnida; order Araneae; family Araneidae; genus Araneus; species Araneus ventricosus. The sequence continues at coordinate 7,632 of BGPR01047476.1, read as the reverse complement.
TCTTTTTAATATTAACCGAATTCGGCTTAAAAAAGGAAGGAAAGCTTTAAACTCCCATAAAAATCCACTTAAAATGAAGAAATAAATTAATTTTGGTATTGCTATTAAATCATCACTATCCTTGTGTGGATGAATCAACATAGATAAAAAAGCAGGAAACCGCTAAAAAAAATCTGTATGAGTTTTTTTGTTGCTTCTGGAAAGAGTCTCTTTTGGCACGTTGCCCACATTCCTGAAGCGTTGACGATTTCGGACGGCTTTTATAATATAGATGACAATTTAAGAATATTAGTTACAAAATTCACATGTAAAGTAATTGTCTTCTTCCTCCACGCCACTGCAACTTTCGTGGGCATAGCTAAGACAGTGTTTATGTTGGATTAACCTTTCTTCATTTAAATTAAAAAATACATCATTAAAACATAAACAATGAACGTCTGATGTGTTTTTATCGTCTTAATCGGAGGAATCATCAATACTGACTGTCCCGGTCTTACTCCACTTGGAGTACCCGGTTTTACTACAGAGGTTATACAAAAGATATACAAGAGGAAATAAAATTAATACAGAGGTTATAAAAAAGATATAGAACCGCGCAATTATTGGAGTAAATCTTTATTGTTTGATAGGGTATGAATGCTTAGTAAACGTATAATAAACTGGAGTAATTATAGTTTTTATAACTATAATGATTTTTAAGTAAGGGCAGTTTAAAATCAAACGAACATTAGAGAGTTGACGTCTTAAAACAAATAAACCTTCACAGATGCAGTGCATTCAACATCTACAAAACACCACTATGACTGTTCCTTTTTCTTGACTAGTAGAGTGTAATTCAGTATTTGTCTGCTAGAAAAGAAAAATACTAGCGCCAGAATCAAGGGTACCCTATTTTACCCCACTCTCAACTATATATATATATTTTACTTCAAGGAACATTCCTGCCAAATTCAAAGAAAATGGAACAACGCGTTTGACCGTGATTGCGTAACAAACAAATTTACAGACAGACAAAATGCTGAATGGTCGAATTAAAATGGAGACCTCGTTTTGCTCGGTCAATAATACAGGGTGGGCGAAAAGTCCTTGACACATTTAAGAAAATATGCCGAACAAAAGACAATTTCGAACTGATGCCAAAAGAGGGCGCTACAGGATCAAAAATCCAGATACTGGAATTCTTGTTTCGAATGCCATTTCTTCGCTTCGTTTGCAAATTGCGTCATTCTTAAAATGACCTCTCCCAGTGAAAAGGCGAATTGTGTTGTTTGGTATTTTGAAAGCAAATCAATTGTAAAAGTGCAACGTAAATTTCATACCAAATTTAATAAACCACCTCCAAGTCGGAACAGCATTTTGTCCTGGCATAAGAAATTTCTAGAGACTGGTAGTGTTCTGGATAAACCAAGAAGTGGTCGACCATCAACCAGTGCTAGCGATGTCGAACGAATACGTGAAGCTTTTACTCGTTCTCCTACGAAATCAACAAGACAGGCTTCCATTGAATTAGAAATTGCCCGATCATCAATAATCCATGTTGACAAGCACGTGGAATGAGATCGAGTATCGCCTAGATGTGACACGAGCTACGAAAGGTGCCCATATCGAAATTTGGTAGACTTTTCGCCCACCCTGTATTTTCTCCTAGAAATATTGATAGCACATCTAGTCCCGAAACTAACCATATGTTTCTCCGTATTTTTAGTTGGGTGTTATGAGCGACATCTAACGGAAAAAATATACACTACGGCATTCCTCCAAAATTAATTATTCAAAAACGAAAATAAATTTTAATTCAAGTCCCCCCTCAGAAAAAAAAAAGATTTCAATTCCCTTAAAATTAAAAAAAAATAATAAAAAAAGTTTAATGTTTGAATGAACTTTTCTTATCACAAAGTAAATGTGAATTAATAACACGGGTCTGCAATGAAGAAAGTTGTCAATTAGTGTGTTTATAGTTTTCTGTGTGCCAATTACTGGAAAAATAATTAAAAAATTATATTATTCTTTGATTTCAAAAAAGATGATCGCCTTAGCTGGGATCTTTTCCTTCCAGTCAATAGCGTTTGCTATCGTCTGTCATAATGAAGTCAATTTTAGTTTCAAGCTGCCCGCCAGATAGAGTCATTGTCTAAGTGGATTTTAGAGTTAAATTCAGAGCCGGATTTATACATTTCCACGACCTAGGTCAAAGCACTTAATTCTGTGCCCTCTCTTTGTACATTTACATCAACTATAGAGATAAGCAAATTAAATTTACTACCAGTTTATTTAAAGTGTAATTATGTGCTTAAAAAACAGTATTCTACATGGTCGTCAGTAGCAAATAAGATAGGAAATACAAATTGCTTGTCTACACTGCTATCTTACGTCCGATAATTACTTACGGATGCCCCATCTGGGGGGCATCAGTCAAATCAAATATTAGAATGTTTGAGATTCTAGAAAATAATATAATCCGTCTAATATGTGATGCTGGATGGTATATGCGAAATGAAGATATAAGAAATGCAATTAAGCTAATCTCTTTAAAGGAATTTATCAAAAAAGTCTCAACAAAATTCCATCATAATCTTGATAAAATTTTTAATGAAGTCATTCAGCAACTTGAAAATTATTCCCCCGATCCGAAAAGTAAAAGACCCCGGAAGATTCTATTATAATTGTAATTATAATTGATACAAATTAGAAATAGCTATCCTTGCTACCTGTTTCAGACCCTTTCCCCCCGCCCCATTCTACCCAGAACTTTAAAATCCTGAAGAGCAGTTCCAAACCGCATGTCACTTCCCTATCAGAGCAGTTAACTATAATATCACATCCACAGATCCGAGTTCTCTGCACAGCAGCAGCTAATCTTCACAGGCATCAGTTCTTGCAGTGCTCCAGCAACAACCCCACAAGATCCAGATGGACTTCCACCCACACACCCTTTGCCTCCAACAACAGCAACAGATCATATAATTCCCAGAACTGAAATTATGCAGCATCACCAACGTACCATTACCGGGGATTAGGTTTCCTTCGGGGGCCATGGGCCCCAAAAATTACTTACTTCTTTTTTCATGGTCTTTTCAAATAATTTTGCAATATTTTCTTGTAATTTCTTTTATATTTGCACCCTAGGTTGGCCCTATGGGAAATATGGCCCCGGTAAAATTAGTTACAATTAATGTCTTAAGATATTTGTATCACTTCCTCTGTGAAAGATACGCGATGTTTCTCAAAGAATGATTCAGTCTTTATGATTCTTTGCTTCGCTCCGTAAAACGAAGCAGTTTACGATTACAACTGTCATCTGTTCTAGTAAACAACGGGGCTCCTATATTATTTTTAGTGCGATTGGAAAAAGTACTGTAGAGAGAGATACTGTAACTATCCTACAACACATTACCTAGTTCATTAGAACCAAGTAGTCAATTAAATAAATGCGAAAATAGAAAAAGTGATACAATTTATTCAGTTTCTATTTGTTATAAATAAGACTGCAATACTTAAAAAGTGGTGCAAATTGAAAACATTGAAATTTTGAACCATATCTTGTCGTCTTCTCATGAACATTAATTTGGAAGAAAAATTATTGGCTTAAATAATTTTATCACAGCTCATCAACCTTAAACTTACGTTCCATTAATGCATTTAAGAAAAGTGCTCCATGTTTATTATCTTGCAACTAGATGTCGCTCTACAAAATTGAGTGAAGATATATTTTAATGTAAATTTCTTGTTGTCGAACAAGTCTATTTATTTATTGGACTATTTTTAAAAGCGCAGATAGACGCAATTACACGACTGGAGATAGAAATATAGTTCTACAAGTGAAAGAGAAATATGAAATATTAGAAAAATGATAATATAGTCTTATGTACAAAAATATGTATCTTCAAAATAGATTCTACTATATTTATTAGAAAAGCTTTGGTCTTTTGCAAACTTAGGTGTAGAAGACAATCGTAGAGGATTATTCTTTTAGTAAATAAGATTTCGTAAACAAAATCTCCAGCCAATCTTAAAAAGAAAGGGCTAATTTCCACTTGAAATTCTTCGTTGAGTTTCCTTTAAAAATCTCTGCTGTTGTAGAGAGGTTAGCAATGATGCAAAAAATAGAGTATTTGATTTTTTTTTTCAAGTGTGGAAAAAATCTCACTCTAAAGAAGAAAATAAAATCGTTGAACGTAGTTTGCTGTCTGATTTTGAAGACTAATTTTTGCCACTTGTATATAATGTCCTAATTCCTATGAATGAAAATTAAGTTTAGTTATTGGTATTGAAAACAAAATTGTACTTTCTTTCAAGGAATTATTGAAACTTTCCCGAAATGACAATAGCAACAATAAATATTTATAAAATTGATCGGACTAAAAAAGAAGTTATTTGAAATAAAAATTTGAAAATGTCTGATTCTTTCATTGATTACTCTACCAAATGATGATCCAAACGTGATTTGAACGTAAAACCTTCTGACTTGACTGGAATCGCGGTCATTTCGTTAATCGGGAACCCGCTGATTCGATAGTATTGTAATTTAGTTTCATTTTTATATTATTTTCTTTTTCATGTATTTTTTATGTAATTTGTGAACTATAAACATTGTTGCTTTGATTGTATATTGGAATTGATTGTATCGTAATTACGTTACTGGGGAATCGTAATGTTACATTTCTATATATACTATCTTTGTTTTGGTTAAATTTAATTTCCCCAGAATGACAACTAGAAATATAAATTTTCAAAATTGATACAATAAAAGAAAGTCTCATGAAATATAAATTTAAAGATGAATTATTGCTTTATTGAGAGTTCTACATATGTCCTTGTACACTTTGGTTTGTCAACCACGACATTTTAAAATTATATATAATTTCAATTACTTTTAATCACTGTTTCACAAGGATTGCTTTTTATGAATACTGTATATATTTAACTCTTATACTATTGAAAGAATTATAACGGTAGAATGATAGTATCATATGTCTCAATGTAGTAATATAATATAATGTAATGAGAATTAATATAACTATTGACCTAGAATCTTTTTTTTATGTATTAGTATGAATTATTCTGCACATTTTACATTTTAATAACTTTTTATTTTAAAATAATTTTGAGCACATAAAATATTTTATAAAAATTGATGTTTAAAAAAATTATCAGTAATCGAAGCAGATGGCCATTTGATAAGCCTACGCAAAATTTTAGCTTATTCGTACTAGAAGTTTTGAAGTTACATGAAATTTTCAATTTTCGCTGTAAAACGGTGCAGTTAAGGGGGCGTCATATACTTAGAAAACGTTTTCATTATTAAATATAAATATTATATCCTTTATTTTATAAAAGTTTAAAAAAAACATTGAACAATTCATATACATAATTTGAAATTTTAGAAATTAAAGTGGAGTGTTATTAGACTATTTATTCTTTCACACATCAATATTTACCGATTGTAAAATGTAGGATATTACTTCGAAAATAACATTTAAAGCGCGAAATGATAATTTAAAATGCTACTACCGAAATTTAAAATCAAGTAGAGAACTTCTCTATCTAAATGTGGAGACGACCCTTTTTCTATTTAGAACACAAAATGTTGAATATGTTCCGATATATTTGTGGCATATTAACCAAAATTTATTTCTTGAGGTATTTTTTCATGAGAAATTCCCATATATTTTGTATCCATATATTTCAAAAATGTAACATCTTTCTTTTCATTCGGTATTGTAATGTATATTAGATATTAATAACATTGCTTTTTAGGGTAATTGTTGTTTCATATGAAATTTATTTGATATGATTTTCTTTAAAAAAATCACTATTTTGTCATTTTCATTTCAAACGAAATAAAAATTTTTTAAACGCACTAAAAAGCTCTTGCTGTTTTGTTGATAATCTTAACATTTGTATATAGTTTGAAGTTACAGTAAAAATTAATCAAAATTAAAGGTAAAAGATTATCAACCTTTAAATGATAATAAGTAGATCAGAAATAATCAGAAAATGAAGAGTTACATTTGAATAACAAAGGATTTAATTTTCATCTATAGAATTAATTTGTGTAGCTTAATTGTTTTAACTCTTTTTTAAAAAATCTGTAATTAATGAGCGGCATTTATTTCGAAACAATGGTATAATGATTATATTTCATTAAATAATATAATATTATACCACTTTATTTTATAAAATTTAAATTTTTTAATTATTTAACTATTTCAATACATAAATTAAAGTGTTGTATTATTATTCTCTTTTCTTATGCATCAAGTTTTACCGATTGTAAAATGTAGATAATTTCTTTGTAAATAACATTTAAAGTACGAAATAATTTAAAATTCTGCTACCGACATTTAAACGCAAGCGGAGAACTTTAGTAAGTAAATGTGGAAACGACCCCTATTATGTGAAGAATACAAAATGTCAAATACCTTCCAATCTATTAATGATATATTAACCAAAATTAATATCCTGTGGTATTTTTTCATGAGAAATTTATTATTGAATCAAAAAAGGGTGTTGCCATTTAGAATTTTGAAGACAGTTCAATTATAAATATGTAGACGACCCCTTTTGAACTTTTTAGACATAGAATCTATTAGTAGACGTTATTTACTGAAAATTGGTACCTTTTGTTTTAAGATAAAATTATTAGCGGCGGAATAATGCAGGATGGATCCCTCTTTTTTCCGCGACTGTACAATGTTGACACCAGATATTTTCATTCTTTGTTCTTTTAAATTTTCTCATTTAATTTACGAAAAAGATCTTTCTCCATAAGAATTCATCAGTAGATCCAAGTACGCTTTCTGTAGCGCCGATATCCGAAATAACTCATTTGATCATATTATTAGTAATTATTTCATATAATTTTTCCTTTCTATAAAAGTCTTATGTAAACTTTTGAGAACCTCTGAGGTCCCGTGGTAACGAGTTTGGATCGCAAGTTCGAGACCCAATTACTTGAAATATATCCGATATTTAGGTAGATATTATAATAGATTGTGCTTAAAATGGAGCGTCTTTGAAGGTAGGCAATTTTCATCGAAATGTACTTCAAGTTTAACCGAATTTCGTTTCCATCTTGTACTGAAAATAGAAGTTATTCGTTTTAAAAATCAGGAAATTAATTACTCACGTCGCTGCTTCCAAGAGAGAAATTTTAATCCTTAAAACGGTTAACAGAAGTTTCACAAGACACAAGTCGTATTAATAATAGTCGATGCAAGCCGCAAAATTTAATTCGTCAGGAAAACACCAATAGAAATTCTTCGTAGAGTAGGTACACTTCCTCGTAGATTATTCCAAAATCACGCGGATTCGGAGAATTTTTAACGAATCAGACGGCAACCAGACAAAACCAACGAGAGTCAATTTCGAATTGATTCCTCGAGATTTTAAAAGTTCCGTCTTCGCCGTTTTCGTGTAATGTGATACGCTAAAATAACAATGTTTTATCATGTGATAAGCTAAAATCACAATTTTTTAAAATCTGAATTTGAAATGGGGATGCGTCATTTTTATTGGATGTCTAGATGCAATTAATTTATTAAACAGACATTTAATGGATAATGATAGCTCCGAGTGAAAAAGGAATCCGTAGCCTTCTTGTGCATTTGAGACCCAAATTTTACATGATGC
>BGPR01047475.1:0-11786 GCA_013235015.1 Araneus ventricosus | reverse complement strand
AGTTCAAAACGTGCCGTATTGTGTTATATAAAGAGAAGGACTAGAAGAACTTCCTGGCTAATTGAAGAGAGGTTCATTTGTACTTCGGTTAGTTGGGGAGACGTCACTTTTTCCACGCTAACAACGGCAGACGTCTGCCCAAACTGGGGTACCAGAATTGAATCTTCATAAAGCCTCACATGCTCAAGAAGACAAAAGACTTTTCTGGATGGATTAAAAACTATTACAAAGATATAAAAAAAGTAAACAGTCTACAGCTATAATGTTAATTTTTCATTGATTCCCATAATTCTATATCATGGTGAATTGAAATGAATACAAAAATTGAAATAAATTACAATTGTAACGACAGTATCTCAGCACACACCTATAAAAGTGTGTTTAAAGGGTGTTGGAACCACAATGATAAACTGCCATTTCTGATGCACTTTTCGAAAATCGGCGAGAAGGTATATTTTATGTCAGTAAAGTGCACCTTTGTATTATAATTGGAGTCGTAGCTTGGTTAATTTTTAATTCTTTTTTACAACCTACAAAATATTTAATCAGTGAATTTTACCTATTGACAAAAAAATTGTGCAATTTGATTTTTACTGCTATACGAAGTATACAAAGAGAAAGTATTGTACTGCCAAAAAATTCTGAAACCTGAGTTTGCTTGATCTCCACATTTTATCTCAATCTTGAGTCCGAAAAAACATAATTTTGGAATTGTGTGTCTGTGAACATAACTGAAAACATTAGAGTTATGGGGATGAACAGCGTATTCCTAAACTTAATTTGAAATAAATTTGGACAAAATCCGTCAACGGGAAGTCTGTTCATCTGCATGCTTGAGGTCACAACGCCAGTAACCAAAAACTTGAAAGTTGATGGATAAAATTTGACACAGTTTTATCAAAGGTCAAGAATGGTGGTCCGTATAAAAGTTTACTAAACTATCAAAAAAGAGGCGTTCAACGGTCTTTCTTTTAATCCATCTCACAGTAATGCGCACGCGGGTTGGTAGTAACGGTTATTGTTGTAATTTTATTACAAATAACAAATACGTTTTCAAGCATCTATTATTACATTTTTGTTGTTGTAAATCAAAACGATCTCACGCTCAGCAACCTTATTCACGCGCTTTGCAATTGCTGTAGAATAAATCTTTGTTTTCTTTGGGAATTCAATCTGTTAGAATTTCGGGCTTATCTACTTTACTGGTTTTATTTCCATCGCGCCTGTCAAAGTATTTTTTAGAAACGGCAACAGGATTTCAGGTGAGTTTGTTTGTTTTTTGTTTTACTCTTTCTTCGCATACTAAGCATATTAAAGAAAGTATTTGTAACTGTCAAAAAATTAAACTTCGAGATTTTAATGAATCTCCATTTAGAAAGTATACGAGAAAGTTAGAGATGTCTAATTCCCGCTGGTTTTTTATTTATTTAGAAAAAATTACTCAAAAAACTGAAAAGTCATATCGAAAAAACTTGTTTTATAAATATATATCAAAAAAGATTTTTTTTTAGTAGTAAGCCCTCAAAAATGAAGATAACTTCTTTTAAATTCTGGATACTACCTGAAAATAAAGCGAAGAAAAATAAAAAAATTCAAATTATGAAAATCAAAACCTGCCGCTAATGGATATTCATGCCAGTTACGCGCCACCTTCAATTGGTTGAGTCTTGCCTGCTGTGCTGGTGGGAATGGCAGCTCAGCCTCAAGGAAAGTATTTGAGTTTCACGAATGGTGTATGGCCAGTGCTTGTGTCTCTGGACAGTTCTTCAGAAATTTGCCTCACAGTCGGGTACAGAGGACACCTCTCCTGCAGAGACATGACTCACACAAGATTTCTCTCCGTCCCAGTCTGCCTCTCACCATTCATCTAGTGACGTTTTTTTGTGCACCCATCTTTCTTACTCAATCGCTCATTTTACTTTCTGCACGCAGGCATACAAAGAGAAAGTATTGTAATCACAAAAAATTGAACTGAGATTTTATCGTATCTCCACGATTTAGACCTCCCGAGTCCGAAAAACACAATTAAATCATGTTCACTGGTTCAAGATAACTGAAAACTATTGAGCTAATGGCGATGAAATTTATATGGTCTGTAAACATAATTTTAGTTTTACTGAAGACAAAACTGTCAAGAAGTCTGTCTGTCTGCATGTTCAAGGTCATGAATGCCATAACTAAAAACTTGAAAGCTAGATGGAGTAAAATTATACGCAGTTTTATCGTCAACGTCATGAATGTAGGTCCGTATAAAATTTTGGGCCAAATCCGTCAAAGGGTTGACTGTCTGTCGGTCCGTATAATTTACTTTTGAAGAGAATCCGTTATCTCCTCGCGCATGCGTACTGGAAGAACGGAGAGGAATTTCATTACGGTGTAGCGAATTACGCCAGTTTGTCCTTGAGCCGGTAAGAGAAGAAAATCGTTACGCATCTCTTTGAATTTCATTTTTTGCCTAGATATTTTTCAATCACTATAATGAAAAACCTTCTGATAGTCATTGGATTCTGGGTAACAATAGGTTCGAATTTTTTTAGCCACGCGGGGGAAGGGGAAACGGCACCTTTTTGGGGAAGTATACGAGAAAGTTTAGGGGAGAACACTCCCGCTGGTTGTACGTCGTGATACAATCAGAAAGTCATTGGAGCAACCATATCAAGGTCCGTTCAAGGTTCTTTGTCGCACTTTAAAGTTACCTGCAGATTAGGATGCAACAGTTAATTCCTTCATCGCGGTAGCTAGAACAAAGGACTACCCCAGTAGCACAAAAATATTATAAAATATTTGCACAATGTTATACAATATTATGAACACCGAGGAACACCGAATACCGTAACAAAGTATTGTATTGTATGTATCAGTATTTCGAGATACTAAATTTTCACAAATATTATAAAAACAATGTTTTTTATAAAAAATCTTCATTTTAACTCAGGATATCACTGGATTGGAGGTTTTATTTCAAAAAACTTCACTGGAAGAATTATTCTTTAAGATGCTGAATATTATATCATACTATACAATACAATTGATACAATATTTTATTTTCTACATTTATCGACTTTTATCAATATTTTCAGGTGAAGTTATTCTTACAGTCTACAGATGGCAGCATGATCATACTGTAACAATACATTTATTAATGTTGAATGAGATGTCCGAAAAATATTTTACAAAATGTTCATTTGAATAATAATGTTTACGCACTCATTTTGTTTTACAGTATATAAAAGGCAGGCCGGATTCAGCTAAGGAAGTTAACCATAAAAAGCTCTCACATATGGATTATCTATTGTTCTGTGAAAAAAATTGAGTGTTATTCTCATCGTAAAAATATGCACGTGATTTCTTATTGCGAATCTTGTATTTGATTTTCAATCAATACTGTAATTATAAATGTTAAAGGCGTCTCGTAATACATTGAAAGAGGAATAAATAAATTTCAAAATTATTTTAAAACCTTTCAAACGTATTACTTTTAAACCTTATTGCCTTAATTTATTAATTTAGAAAACTTAGATATAAGAGCTAAAATTGCTTCCTCTTTGACTTCAAATTTCATTTTGAACTCGAAATTGTAACGATAAAAGATAATTTAATTAAAAAGACTAATCAGTATTAATCAGCATGAAATTTTGTAGAGATACGAACTCTGTAACTACATTTTATTATCCTCACTTACGCTCTCTGGTGCAAGTCTCGCTGGTCCAGTGGTAAAGTGCCGGCTTGGTAAGCGAAAGGTCCCGGGTTCAAAGCTCGCTGTAAGTAGAGGTGCTCAAAAAATAACAAAATGTTCCCCGTAAGTTCAGCGCTTAGGAATTAAGTGACTAATGTTTTTCCATGCTTCTAAAATATATTTTTAAAATATTCAGTATATTGTTATATTATGAAATATTATATAATATTATTCAGTATAGTACAATATTATTTAATATAGTATAATATTAGACAGTATTATATGGCATTATCCAATATTATGAAAAAACATTGTACAGTATGGAAAAAGTCTTACGATTTACACTGTTTCATTATTGGGAAAAATATTGTACAATATTATTTTTGCGAATTTTATGATATTAGACAATATTATGTGCTACGTGGGTATAACCTAACGTAAAATTCTGAACTTGGAAGACTAACTTATATTATTGATTTTAATTTGAATTCAGTCTGCTATTATTCTAGAAGCATAATTACTGTTATCAAAACATCCATTATTCAAATTTTCATTCACACACTTGGAATTTACTCAGTCATAAGCTTATTTTGGAAAAAAGGCAATCATCAAAGTATATGCGTTTGTTTTCACTAAGTTTATAAAACCAGCTAAAAGAAATATCTTTCAAACAATTTTCCGACCGACCCTCCTTTTAATAGAGAAAGGCAAAGCGGGATTGAATCATTTCTTTTTGACAGTAGTATTCATCATTCTGGTACTGGTCGTTTCAATAACCTGAGACCAGCACTTTTGGACGATTTTATAACGGGAAGGGATGTAAGGCGATGAGTAGGATTAGCGCATTTCTGGAGTTCTTTCTTATATCACGCTATGTAAAATTTTAACATCTCCCCTCTCCATTCTTCACTTTCCCCCTAATTTGGTAAAAATAACTCCGACTGGAGAGCGGACAAAAGCGCGGAGGGTTTGGGAATCCGAGAGCATGCAATATTTGTGATTTTTTTATATATTTTTAGTAAATAACAGTTCATCAAATATTCGTGATCCCTAAGTGTAAATTCCGAATAGTTTTTCCGGTTATGAGGCCACCCAAATCACATGGCGGTTAATAAAACATAACAGAAACAGTATGCAAACGGCTTAGACGATTGCTTGAATCGGAGGTTATGGACGAATTTTCTGGTTTGTTTACTTATGTTAAAAACTTGACTTGATCTGCTTGTATGTTGGACTTCCTCTTTGAAGATCCATTGACTCAGCATTACACCAGAAATTCGTATTACAGGCAGTAAACAAACCAGAAAACTAGGATTGCGAATATTTGACGAACTGTTATTTTCTACACAATATTAAAAAATCACAAATACCAGTGATGAATACTATTGCCAAAAAGGTGTGATTCAGTCATTTGTATAAAATGTACGCAAAGCGCTTTTGTATTTTAATTTCTATTCTTTTTAATATAATTTTGCGAGGTTTTATTTTTTAGTTCTATATACTGTCAGCAGATGGCGCCATCAAAAGAAACTCTAAAAACTCTCTCATATATACGAACTACCTTTTCACACAGGGGGCATCACCACAACCCAGATAGCACGTACGTTTGCAGGAAGTTTGATTTTTACTTGATATTACCTTGTCATGGCAAATTTGACGCGTCAAGCTTGAAGCGAACTTGTGGCAAACTAACAATGCAGAATCGCCACCCTCGCTTGCAAAACGAGTTTGCCACAAGTTCGCCGTGACAACTAGCGCCAAGTGACTAGCGTGAGTTTGCAAAACAAGCTTGATGTAAAGATGATAGCACAAAGAGATAATTATCTTTGTCTCTGTTTTAAAAAAAAACATCCGATTTTGAATAGCATCTCCTGGACCGTCCTTCTTTTTATTAATTTAGTAAATCAATGATAATTTGTGAAAAAACTAACTTTTATATAAAAAAATTTTTGAAACATTTTCTATCTTTCTACTAGAACTCGCCCTTTAAAGAAAACTTTATCGCCTTTTTCTTAAAGTTGAAATTTTAACGTTTATCAGTAAAATTAAACCTAAAAAACAATCAATGTTTGTTAAAAAATAATAACTTCATTTTGTCCCATTTTAAAAGTAATTACTTTTGAACACTACTCATAACTTACATACACTTATTTCATAATTTATTCTACTAGCAAAACGTAGTTATTAGCGAAAATCGCTCTCTCTTTGACTTCAAATCATATTCTCAACAAACAATTTGAAAAATTAATGAAATCAAGAAAAAAAAAAGAGTTTAAAATAAATCGTATGCGCGATCTATTAGCACAATCTATCTTCGCCTCTCGCAGTCTAGCTGGCTGAGCGGTTTAGAGCGTCATGCTAGCAAGCGCTAAGTCGCGAGTTCTAATCCGAGGCTTTCTTCGTACTCTGATTTTGCTTTGTTTGCAATGAGTTTGAAGTAGCAAGCTTGCTGCAAGTTCGTCGCGTGTGACTTTGAAGCTTGCGTTAACTTGCTGCCAGCTTGTTTCACACTTGCACTCTTGTCGTGTCAACCTTGCTACAAGCTTGCAAATTTGCAGTGCAAGACTTCTGCAAACTAAAATTGCTCTCTGGGAACCCACCCGCGGAAAAAGAGTCTTCACCGGTGACCTTCCAGATAAGTAGATCACGCTTCACCTCACAGATCACACTACCCCCACCTCGTCTCGTATTATGTCACATTTCACACTTCCCCCAACGTGGTTTAAGACTTCTTTCTTATGAATCACCCCTCCTGTTGTGATATGCGTTCTGGAATGATAACGCCACTTTTGTAATTTGAAGCTTCGTCGGGAACTCAAAGGAGCAAGTATTCGTTTTTCTCTTTGATTGACAAAATCGCGGTAATTATATAAACCATTGGAGTGGCCTCCCTAAACTTTCTCGTATACTCATTTCTCAAAAACTCTCAAATAGCGAGTCAGTTCCCGGCACCCTCGCTCGGATAAAAATTTCGAATCTGCTCTATTCCCAGAGCGCAACAAGTTTCTACAGGACATGTAAAAACAACAAAATAAACGGAATAAAATATTCCGAGCAGGATCAGAATTCACCAAAAGGGCGAAAAAGGAGCCAAAAGGGAAGAAAAAAGCGTCAAGCAGGAGTCATTAAGCATAAGCCTTTCGTCAAGAAGCCGCTGAATATCATGCACAGAAATTGCTTCCAGTACTCATGCGCGTGGAGATCAAAAGTAAAAAAAATGAATATGCGATTTGAACACCTCTTATTTAACCGATTAATGATGAAAATTGGGAACAGATCTATAATTAATGTTAGCATCTGTGATACAAATTTTATTTATCTAAGCCAAAGAACTTATGAGATATAATTTTTAAAAGATTGCGATTATACAGACCGATAGACAATCAACCCTTTGACGGATTTGACCCCAAATTCCTGACCTACATTCCTGATTTTAAAACTGTGTACCAAATTTTATCTATCTAGCTGTTCAAGTTTGTGAGCTATCGCGTTCACATTAACATGGACATACAGACAGACTTCCCGTGGACGTTTATTGTCCAAAATTTGGTAGAAACCTACAAATTATGTGTCAAGACCACATGCCAAATTTCATCCCTGTAGATTTACTAGTTTTTGAGTTATCATGTTCACAGACACACATAATTCCAAAATTGTGTTTTTCGGACTCAGGGATATCTAAAACGTGGAGATTCATCAAAATCTCGAGTTCGAATTTTTTGACGATTACAATACTTTCTCTTTGTATACTTCGCATACGAGAAAGTAAAAAAGAATAGTCGCGGTAAAGATCTATTCAGGTTGGGAGAGTCCAATTCATGTCCTTTCCTCCCAAAAAGCCCCGCCTTTAAAGGAGGTAGAAGAAAAAAGTAGCCTCGGATTGGTTTCTTTACTTTATTTGCGAATGACACCATTTTTTTAGGGAGACTTAAAAATATATTATCATACTTAAAAATATATTAATAAACTTAACACGCTTACAGATTTTTTTCGAGTAAACTTAAAAAAATCTAACCAGATCTATACTGTGATCGCACCAAAAACTGCGACTGTGACGTCGAAGGATGACTTCTGTGATAAATTACTATTGATTGTGACCCGTGAACTCAAGTTCTAAGTACAAGAATTTTTGCTGGCGCCATCTGTTGACAATACAAATAACTATAAATTGAAACTTAATGGAAATGATTAACAATAAGTAGAAGTAATAAAAGTTTTTGTTATTTGATTTTTTTAGAACACTTTACTTATACTTAAAAAGACATTTCGAAAATTAAAAGCGTGATTGAAATAACAGTTATTTGGAATAGATATTTAAAAATAGCAATAGCAAAAATATTTGTTACTCAAAAAATCGTGGTTATACATCCTTACTGAAAATTCATCCATTGAAAAACGGTGTGTGAATTTAAAATAAAGAAAACAGACAACTCTTCCACATGCATTTGGTTTTCCGCTAAAAATGTATAATTCTTATATAATCCCATTGAAAAGATATAAAGCCATCATGACATAAATCATCATGTTTCACTTTAAATTTAAGCCTAGTTTCTTAAAGATGTATATTTTATCCTCAACTATTCTTCTAATTCAAAATTAACTCATTAAGTCACTTTAAATTCATAAGCAATTTTAAATCGATGAAAAAAAAATGTATCATTACCACGATCTTTTAGCCTCAATGGAAATCGAAATCTTCAAATGGAAACTAATCGCATGTTGGAGTATGAAGCGCCCTCTTTATTTTGTTTCAAAGTTGTCTTGCCATATGACTCGTCATAGTTTCCAATAGTAATGTTAGACGTGGCTTTTTAGGTTAATCGAAAGTACGTTCAGCCGGCTGTTTTGTTTTGAAAATTGAGGTTTGTGTTAATATTTAACTGAAAGTACTTCTATGTAATTTTGAGTACTCCGTTAATGTTATGTTGTATGTACTGCATTAAAAATCAACAAACTAATTCTTTTCATTAAAGAAAGCCATAGACCTTCACTGCTATCAACTAAAAATTTGGAACTGGTTGCTCTTCTGTTCGAGGTTTATTATTGTATATACATTCACAACCTTAACTGATTAGTTTTACTTAATATCTTCGATGTATCTCTATGGAGGTAGTTTGTTATCTAAACTATTTCGAAATGGTTAAGCAAAATCTCTATACAGTAACATAATTCTTAAAAAAAGCTCTATAATTTTAAGAATAATTTATCCCTTGACTATTTATTGAATAATATTAACTACGTAGTGCATCTTTCTGACAAAAATTTCCCAAATTTAATTTATTAATCCACAGCAAGCACCTGGAAAAAATTTTTTTTTGACAGGGTAATGAAAAGTCACAAATTATTCAGTTGTCAGTGTGAAATGAATATGTTGAAAGTTGTACAACTAAATTTTAAAATTACTGTCATTAAATGTGATAATTCTTTTTGTAAAATTATATATTTTTAAAATATTTGATTGATCATTAAAATATTGTTTGGGTAATCTAGATCCATTAGAAACCCCTTCGTTATAAAATAATCTGTTAAATTCTGAGACTATTCCATTTGAGTCAAACTGACCCAAAGAATTTAAACTGAACTATAATATGAAAATGCTGAATTTGAGAATACGTCAATGAATTTAGTTGAAATATCAAGGTGATGTTGTGAGGGTATGAACTTTCTTCTGGAATTGTTCAACTAAGGTGTGCTGAAAATATGGGCAGATATTTGCTTCTGAAGCAAAAATGTTCATTACAGCAATTTGCAAATTCTCACTCTTTACCTATCATTTAATGTGACAGTGACTGTGTTATACAGCAGGGATTTCTATCGTATTGCTGGCTGGATCTTGATGACTTCAGTTACTTACGTATTTTTCTAACACAAGTGATATCTGGAAGTAATTTAGTAAGCTTATTGAAATTATAAAGAAGCTTTCTTTTTAGCCAGTACTTAAGTAATGTATTTAATCTGTTAAGTTTTTTAAATTTTATTTTTATAGATGTATTAAGATAATATTTTCACATGTCAAAATTTGGTCGCAAAATTTTATTTTTTTAAACAAATTTTTATTCCACTATTTATGTTTATTTTAGAAATTTTTTTCTGATATATTATTTACTCACTATATATGTTTATTTTAGGAATATTCTTTTTCTGTGTATTATTTAATACTATAATACAGTGGTTCCTAACCTTTTTGGTTGTGCAGACAACCTGTTGTCTAATAAATTCTTTGCGGCCCACTAGCTAAACATGCAAGTAAAAAATGTTTGCAAATTATTTATACAGCAAAAAAATACAACCACATATAATACATTTGTTGATTATATATGCATGGATATGTCAGCAATTAGTAAAACTTACTGTAAAAGGATTAACAATATATTGCTTATAAAGCAAAAAAGCAAGTGATGACTCTGACTTTGACTCACGGCCCCACTAATACCCATCTGAGGCACACAGGTTGGGAACCACTGGTATAATTCTTTATGCTTTTTATTGATTTGCTGGTATTATTTTCAACTTGCACAATTCATCAATAACATTTTTTAAAAAAGTGTTTTGGATGTGGAATTGCCGTTATAAACTTGAGCTTTGCTTCTATTCTATTCTTCCAAATCTGGTACATTTTAAAAATGAAGTCACTTATATAGGACCAGGGCTGTTTTATCCAGTGGGCTAATTGGGCTGTAGCCCGGGGTGCCAATGATCCTAAGGCGCCTTTAAACTTACTAAACCGATTTTTTTGTAATTTTCAACCAAAATTTTTTAAAATTATAATTTTAAATATGTTTACAAATATGGTTAGGAGTCTGTAACTATATAGCCATCCTATTTCATTACAGCCATTATATTCCTATATAAAACACAGTTTATAGACAAAATTTTATTTATTGTTTGTACAGGAAATCAATCCATTGGCCTATATTTATATATTCCTTAAGACTCTTTCAGTAATCTATCAATCCGAGGAAGCAATTGTCGTTGATTGGCCTAAGATGATGAAATTCAAAGCTTCATAACTTGGTAAATATTAGTCTAATTGGAACCTAACATTGAGCCTATCTTCTGATCCGCTTTTTTACCCGGTTATTGGATTTTTAAAAAAATAACCTTTTATAACCAGCAAAAGAATAACCGGAAAAACTGTTTACCAAAAAAAAAAAAAAAAATTGTCTTCGGCTGGAAACCGGTAGGTTTTCCCATCTCTAATGTGGAGTTTGTCTGTCTAAAAGCAGTTATACTACTTATGATTGTTATTTAATAGATGTTTTAATATTTTAGCCTCTTAGCAGTAGATTTTTTCTTTGCTGTCATAAGAGTCAGTCATTACATCTTTTCCGTTGGATATTAACTTGCTTGTCACATGTGCAATGGATTTAGTTTCTGAGGATAAGTAATTCCACTATTGGTGGACAAGAACTACAAATCTTATCTTCCAGTGTTTTGAAAAAGGGGCAAAAACAATTTTTTCTACCAATAAATCCCATTCAATCCTAAAGATACATTAGGGATTTTTTTCTCACCTGGTTAATCTTTAGATTAAGTTTTTAAAATGTTGTAACCTTTTATTTTTATTATCAAATGTAATTTTTTTCTTCGCTGTTGTGGAACTATGATATTGAATTTAGATCTTCCTTTTTTCTCACTTTTCTAATGATTCTAAGTAATTGTTCAAAAATATTGTTTATTGTGTTTTGATATCAATAAAGAGTTAGCCAGATGTATTTACCACTTATTTCAACTTGAAGCTCCATTTAATTCCCGAAGATGTGTGTAGTTCTATTTCATCGGAACTTTTTGCCCCAATTCCTTCCCCCCCCCCCCCTTCCCAGATTGTCAATTATCTTTAATTTATGGATAGTAATGTATTTCTGGTTAAGGAGTTGTTACAACTTTGTCACGGGTATAAGCCTTAAATTTGAAGTTTTTTATATTTTATATATAGAGAAATGATTTTCTCCCATCCTACAAATTTGTTCTAAAAAAATAGTTTTGTGTGTACATATTAATTAGAATGTTACTTTTATATCTATATATTTCCTAATCAAAATAATAAAAAAATTATTTTAATAATTTTTTTTAGTGCTCACTGTAGAAATATTTTGCTGAATCTACAATC
>BGPR01047474.1:0-11786 GCA_013235015.1 Araneus ventricosus | reverse complement strand
GCATCATGTAAAATTTGGGTCTCAAATGCACAAGAAGGCTACGGATTCCTTTTTCACTCGGAGCTATCATTATCCATTAAATGTCTGTTTAATAAATTAATTGCATCTAGACATCCAATAAAAATGACGCATCCCCATTTCAAATTCAGATTTTAAAAAATTGTGATTTTAGCTTATCACATGATAAAACATTGTTATTTTAGCGTATCACATTACACGAAAACGGCGAAGACGGAACTTTTAAAATCTCGAGGAATCAATTCGAAATTGACTCTCGTTGGTTTTGTCTGGTTGCCGTCTGATTCGTTAAAAATTCTCCGAATCCGCGTGATTTTGGAATAATCTACGAGGAAGTGTACCTACTCTACGAAGAATTTCTATTGGTGTTTTCCTGACGAATTAAATTTTGCGGCTTGCATCGACTATTATTAATACGACTTGTGTCTTGTGAAACTTCTGTTAACCGTTTTAAGGATTAAAATTTCTCTCTTGGAAGCAGCGACGTGAGTAATTAATTTCCTGATTTTTAAAACGAATAACTTCTATTTTCAGTACAAGATGGAAACGAAATTCGGTTAAACTTGAAGTACATTTCGATGAAAATTGCCTACCTTCAAAGACGCTCCATTTTAAGCACAATCTATTATAATATCTACCTAAATATCGGATATATTTCAAGTAATTGGGTCTCGAACTTGCGATCCAAACTCGTTACCACGGGACCTCAGAGGTTCTCAAAAGTTTACATAAGACTTTTATAGAAAGGAAAAATTATATGAAATAATTACTAATAATATGATCAAATGAGTTATTTCGGATATCGGCGCTACAGAAAGCGTACTTGGATCTACTGATGAATTCTTATGGAGAAAGATCTTTTTCGTAAATTAAATGAGAAAATTTAAAAGAACAAAGAATGAAAATATCTGGTGTCAACATTGTACAGTCGCGGAAAAAAGAGGGATCCATCCTGCATTATTCCGCCGCTAATAATTTTATCTTAAAACAAAAGGTACCAATTTTCAGTAAATAACGTCTACTAATAGATTCTATGTCTAAAAAGTTCAAAAGGGGTCGTCTACATATTTATAATTGAACTGTCTTCAAAATTCTAAATGGCAACACCCTTTTTTGATTCAATAATAAATTTCTCATGAAAAAATACCACAGGATATTAATTTTGGTTAATATATCATTAATAGATTGGAAGGTATTTGACATTTTGTATTCTTCACATAATAGGGGTCGTTTCCACATTTACTTACTAAAGTTCTCCGCTTGCGTTTAAATGTCGGTAGCAGAATTTTAAATTATTTCGTACTTTAAATGTTATTTACAAAGAAATTATCTACATTTTACAATCGGTAAAACTTGATGCATAAGAAAAGAGAATAATAATACAACACTTTAATTTATGTATTGAAATAGTTAAATAATTAAAAAATTTAAATTTTATAAAATAAAGTGGTATAATATTATATTATTTAATGAAATATAATCATTATACCATTGTTTCGAAATAAATGCCGCTCATTAATTACAGATTTTTTAAAAAAGAGTTAAAACAATTAAGCTACACAAATTAATTCTATAGATGAAAATTAAATCCTTTGTTATTCAAATGTAACTCTTCATTTTCTGATTATTTCTGATCTACTTATTATCATTTAAAGGTTGATAATCTTTTACCTTTAATTTTGATTAATTTTTACTGTAACTTCAAACTATATACAAATGTTAAGATTATCAACAAAACAGCAAGAGCTTTTTAGTGCGTTTAAAAAATTTTTATTTCGTTTGAAATGAAAATGACAAAATAGTGATTTTTTTAAAGAAAATCATATCAAATAAATTTCATATGAAACAACAATTACCCTAAAAAGCAATGTTATTAATATCTAATATACATTACAATACCGAATGAAAAGAAAGATGTTACATTTTTGAAATATATGGATACAAAATATATGGGAATTTCTCATGAAAAAATACCTCAAGAAATAAATTTTGGTTAATATGCCACAAATATATCGGAACATATTCAACATTTTGTGTTCTAAATAGAAAAAGGGTCGTCTCCACATTTAGATAGAGAAGTTCTCTACTTGATTTTAAATTTCGGTAGTAGCATTTTAAATTATCATTTCGCGCTTTAAATGTTATTTTCGAAGTAATATCCTACATTTTACAATCGGTAAATATTGATGTGTGAAAGAATAAATAGTCTAATAACACTCCACTTTAATTTCTAAAATTTCAAATTATGTATATGAATTGTTCAATGTTTTTTTTAAACTTTTATAAAATAAAGGATATAATATTTATATTTAATAATGAAAACGTTTTCTAAGTATATGACGCCCCCTTAACTGCACCGTTTTACAGCGAAAATTGAAAATTTCATGTAACTTCAAAACTTCTAGTACGAATAAGCTAAAATTTTGCGTAGGCTTATCAAATGGCCATCTGCTTCGATTACTGATAATTTTTTTAAACATCAATTTTTATAAAATATTTTATGTGCTCAAAATTATTTTAAAATAAAAAGTTATTAAAATGTAAAATGTGCAGAATAATTCATACTAATACATAAAAAAAAGATTCTAGGTCAATAGTTATATTAATTCTCATTACATTATATTATATTACTACATTGAGACATATGATACTATCATTCTACCGTTATAATTCTTTCAATAGTATAAGAGTTAAATATATACAGTATTCATAAAAAGCAATCCTTGTGAAACAGTGATTAAAAGTAATTGAAATTATATATAATTTTAAAATGTCGTGGTTGACAAACCAAAGTGTACAAGGACATATGTAGAACTCTCAATAAAGCAATAATTCATCTTTAAATTTATATTTCATGAGACTTTCTTTTATTGTATCAATTTTGAAAATTTATATTTCTAGTTGTCATTCTGGGGAAATTAAATTTAACCAAAACAAAGATAGTATATATAGAAATGTAACATTACGATTCCCCAGTAACGTAATTACGATACAATCAATTCCAATATACAATCAAAGCAACAATGTTTATAGTTCACAAATTACATAAAAAATACATGAAAAAGAAAATAATATAAAAATGAAACTAAATTACAATACTATCGAATCAGCGGGTTCCCGATTAACGAAATGACCGCGATTCCAGTCAAGTCAGAAGGTTTTACGTTCAAATCACGTTTGGATCATCATTTGGTAGAGTAATCAATGAAAGAATCAGACATTTTCAAATTTTTATTTCAAATAACTTCTTTTTTAGTCCGATCAATTTTATAAATATTTATTGTTGCTATTGTCATTTCGGGAAAGTTTCAATAATTCCTTGAAAGAAAGTACAATTTTGTTTTCAATACCAATAACTAAACTTAATTTTCATTCATAGGAATTAGGACATTATATACAAGTGGCAAAAATTAGTCTTCAAAATCAGACAGCAAACTACGTTCAACGATTTTATTTTCTTCTTTAGAGTGAGATTTTTTCCACACTTGAAAAAAAAAATCAAATACTCTATTTTTTGCATCATTGCTAACCTCTCTACAACAGCAGAGATTTTTAAAGGAAACTCAACGAAGAATTTCAAGTGGAAATTAGCCCTTTCTTTTTAAGATTGGCTGGAGATTTTGTTTACGAAATCTTATTTACTAAAAGAATAATCCTCTACGATTGTCTTCTACACCTAAGTTTGCAAAAGACCAAAGCTTTTCTAATAAATATAGTAGAATCTATTTTGAAGATACATATTTTTGTACATAAGACTATATTATCATTTTTCTAATATTTCATATTTCTCTTTCACTTGTAGAACTATATTTCTATCTCCAGTCGTGTAATTGCGTCTATCTGCGCTTTTAAAAATAGTCCAATAAATAAATAGACTTGTTCGACAACAAGAAATTTACATTAAAATATATCTTCACTCAATTTTGTAGAGCGACATCTAGTTGCAAGATAATAAACATGGAGCACTTTTCTTAAATGCATTAATGGAACGTAAGTTTAAGGTTGATGAGCTGTGATAAAATTATTTAAGCCAATAATTTTTCTTCCAAATTAATGTTCATGAGAAGACGACAAGATATGGTTCAAAATTTCAATGTTTTCAATTTGCACCACTTTTTAAGTATTGCAGTCTTATTTATAACAAATAGAAACTGAATAAATTGTATCACTTTTTCTATTTTCGCATTTATTTAATTGACTACTTGGTTCTAATGAACTAGGTAATGTGTTGTAGGATAGTTACAGTATCTCTCTCTACAGTACTTTTTCCAATCGCACTAAAAATAATATAGGAGCCCCGTTGTTTACTAGAACAGATGACAGTTGTAATCGTAAACTGCTTCGTTTTACGGAGCGAAGCAAAGAATCATAAAGACTGAATCATTCTTTGAGAAACATCGCGTATCTTTCACAGAGGAAGTGATACAAATATCTTAAGACATTAATTGTAACTAATTTTACCGGGGCCATATTTCCCATAGGGCCAACCTAGGGTGCAAATATAAAAGAAATTACAAGAAAATATTGCAAAATTATTTGAAAAGACCATGAAAAAAGAAGTAAGTAATTTTTGGGGCCCATGGCCCCCGAAGGAAACCTAATCCCCGGTAATGGTACGTTGGTGATGCTGCATAATTTCAGTTCTGGGAATTATATGATCTGTTGCTGTTGTTGGAGGCAAAGGGTGTGTGGGTGGAAGTCCATCTGGATCTTGTGGGGTTGTTGCTGGAGCACTGCAAGAACTGATGCCTGTGAAGATTAGCTGCTGCTGTGCAGAGAACTCGGATCTGTGGATGTGATATTATAGTTAACTGCTCTGATAGGGAAGTGACATGCGGTTTGGAACTGCTCTTCAGGATTTTAAAGTTCTGGGTAGAATGGGGCGGGGGGAAAGGGTCTGAAACAGGTAGCAAGGATAGCTATTTCTAATTTGTATCAATTATAATTACAATTATAATAGAATCTTCCGGGGTCTTTTACTTTTCGGATCGGGGGAATAATTTTCAAGTTGCTGAATGACTTCATTAAAAATTTTATCAAGATTATGATGGAATTTTGTTGAGACTTTTTTGATAAATTCCTTTAAAGAGATTAGCTTAATTGCATTTCTTATATCTTCATTTCGCATATACCATCCAGCATCACATATTAGACGGATTATATTATTTTCTAGAATCTCAAACATTCTAATATTTGATTTGACTGATGCCCCCCAGATGGGGCATCCGTAAGTAATTATCGGACGTAAGATAGCAGTGTAGACAAGCAATTTGTATTTCCTATCTTATTTGCTACTGACGACCATGTAGAATACTGTTTTTTAAGCACATAATTACACTTTAAATAAACTGGTAGTAAATTTAATTTGCTTATCTCTATAGTTGATGTAAATGTACAAAGAGAGGGCACAGAATTAAGTGCTTTGACCTAGGTCGTGGAAATGTATAAATCCGGCTCTGAATTTAACTCTAAAATCCACTTAGACAATGACTCTATCTGGCGGGCAGCTTGAAACTAAAATTGACTTCATTATGACAGACGATAGCAAACGCTATTGACTGGAAGGAAAAGATCCCAGCTAAGGCGATCATCTTTTTTGAAATCAAAGAATAATATAATTTTTTAATTATTTTTCCAGTAATTGGCACACAGAAAACTATAAACACACTAATTGACAACTTTCTTCATTGCAGACCCGTGTTATTAATTCACATTTACTTTGTGATAAGAAAAGTTCATTCAAACATTAAACTTTTTTTATTATTTTTTTTTAATTTTAAGGGAATTGAAATCTTTTTTTTTTCTGAGGGGGGACTTGAATTAAAATTTATTTTCGTTTTTGAATAATTAATTTTGGAGGAATGCCGTAGTGTATATTTTTTCCGTTAGATGTCGCTCATAACACCCAACTAAAAATACGGAGAAACATATGGTTAGTTTCGGGACTAGATGTGCTATCAATATTTCTAGGAGAAAATACAGGGTGGGCGAAAAGTCTACCAAATTTCGATATGGGCACCTTTCGTAGCTCGTGTCACATCTAGGCGATACTCGATCTCATTCCACGTGCTTGTCAACATGGATTATTGATGATCGGGCAATTTCTAATTCAATGGAAGCCTGTCTTGTTGATTTCGTAGGAGAACGAGTAAAAGCTTCACGTATTCGTTCGACATCGCTAGCACTGGTTGATGGTCGACCACTTCTTGGTTTATCCAGAACACTACCAGTCTCTAGAAATTTCTTATGCCAGGACAAAATGCTGTTCCGACTTGGAGGTGGTTTATTAAATTTGGTATGAAATTTACGTTGCACTTTTACAATTGATTTGCTTTCAAAATACCAAACAACACAATTCGCCTTTTCACTGGGAGAGGTCATTTTAAGAATGACGCAATTTGCAAACGAAGCGAAGAAATGGCATTCGAAACAAGAATTCCAGTATCTGGATTTTTGATCCTGTAGCGCCCTCTTTTGGCATCAGTTCGAAATTGTCTTTTGTTCGGCATATTTTCTTAAATGTGTCAAGGACTTTTCGCCCACCCTGTATTATTGACCGAGCAAAACGAGGTCTCCATTTTAATTCGACCATTCAGCATTTTGTCTGTCTGTAAATTTGTTTGTTACGCAATCACGGTCAAACGCGTTGTTCCATTTTCTTTGAATTTGGCAGGAATGTTCCTTGAAGTAAAATATATATATATAGTTGAGAGTGGGGTAAAATAGGGTACCCTTGATTCTGGCGCTAGTATTTTTCTTTTCTAGCAGACAAATACTGAATTACACTCTACTAGTCAAGAAAAAGGAACAGTCATAGTGGTGTTTTGTAGATGTTGAATGCACTGCATCTGTGAAGGTTTATTTGTTTTAAGACGTCAACTCTCTAATGTTCGTTTGATTTTAAACTGCCCTTACTTAAAAATCATTATAGTTATAAAAACTATAATTACTCCAGTTTATTATACGTTTACTAAGCATTCATACCCTATCAAACAATAAAGATTTACTCCAATAATTGCGCGGTTCTATATCTTTTTTATAACCTCTGTATTAATTTTATTTCCTCTTGTATATCTTTTGTATAACCTCTGTAGTAAAACCGGGTACTCCAAGTGGAGTAAGACCGGGACAGTCAGTATTGATGATTCCTCCGATTAAGACGATAAAAACACATCAGACGTTCATTGTTTATGTTTTAATGATGTATTTTTTAATTTAAATGAAGAAAGGTTAATCCAACATAAACACTGTCTTAGCTATGCCCACGAAAGTTGCAGTGGCGTGGAGGAAGAAGACAATTACTTTACATGTGAATTTTGTAACTAATATTCTTAAATTGTCATCTATATTATAAAAGCCGTCCGAAATCGTCAACGCTTCAGGAATGTGGGCAACGTGCCAAAAGAGACTCTTTCCAGAAGCAACAAAAAAACTCATACAGATTTTTTTTAGCGGTTTCCTGCTTTTTTATCTATGTTGATTCATCCACACAAGGATAGTGATGATTTAATAGCAATACCAAAATTAATTTATTTCTTCATTTTAAGTGGATTTTTATGGGAGTTTAAAGCTTTCCTTCCTTTTTTAAGCCGAATTCGGTTAATATTAAAAAGAAGTTATGCTAGAATTCAGTAGCGAATCCAGAGGGGCTATCGGGCTGCGGCCCCCCCCCCCCGAGCAAGACCAGAATTCTTTATTCTATTTAAAATCACTACAGATGTTTTTTTTTTCTTAATCTCCCTTTAAAAATTTCACAACATTCCTTCCTGGCTTTTGCCAGGCTCGAAAATTTTCCCACTTTTGTAGTCATTCCATTCGTATTTGTAACATTGACTCGGTCAAAAACATGTTTTTGCTAGTTATATCATTGTGTTTTTTATTAAATTATCGAAAATATTGTAGTGTTCTTTACTCACCTGACAATAAGAATCATAAGGTCTGTAAAGTTCAAGTGTTTTGGTTTACATAAGCTATACGGTTCGACATTCGTCACGAAAATTTTTTTTAAACATCAGCCCCCCCGACTGAAATCCTGGATTCGCCACTGCTAGAATTAATTTTGTTTCATCAGTTCTGTTTTTCATGCTTTTTTTATTTTTTAAGCACTCTGTCTGTCTACAAATTAGTATACACACCATGGGATACTGTTTGTATTCCGAGTTATGACCGGGAGTTTTTTTTTTATCTAAGTTCAGCATTTTATTTTATTTTATGTTGTTTCACTGAGGAGGATTATAAGACAAAAAAGGAGAAATCTTACCGTTGTGCTTTTATTCCTTGTATCTCAGCCATCATAAAATCGGAATTCTTCTTGAAATACATTTGCTTCTTTGGATTCTGAGTTACGACAGGATTTTTTTAGCTAAGTTCAGCATTTTATTTTATTTTCTATTTTATGTTGATTCATTGAAGACGAACTCCTTTAGAATTAATTTATTTTTCCACTTCTGGGAGATCTTTACTTTCGTTTCATTTTAAGGTTCTTTCATTTTCATACTTAATTTTGGAAATGAATATTTATATATTTTGTAAAACGGAAGTTAGTATGAATTGATTCATCATTTCTGTTTTTCATGCTTTTTTATTTTTTAAACACTCTGACAATGTGCATGAGATTTTCTTCTACAACTTTCCTTAATAAACCTGTGACACTCAGATCTGAGATATCGTTGACAAGCTAAAAGCCCGTCTTAGACGGGCACAAATCTTCTAGTATAAAATATAAATGATTGCAATTTTTCCGCTGAAAATCGACTTTTCCTAATTTCCCATAATATTTAGTGGGGTAAAACCGGGCAGTTCGACTTTTTTTATAAAAAATAATAATAATAATTGATAAAAAAAAAAGTAATGAAATTGTGACTTTTCTGGAAAGATATATTGCACTCCGATAAACAATGAATATTTTAATGAAATTTGACAAGCTCTCTCTCGAATATTTTAGCTCCAACAGGCCTTCGAACCCTAGCTACCCAGTTTTACCCCACTTTCCCCTATGTAAGAGTAATTTGGCTCATTTCACAATTTTAAACTTTGTCAAAACTTGCGCTGGAGACCAGCTGGTAAAAATAGGATACTCAAAATTTTCTTTAAATACAAGAAGTGAATGAAGTGTCACAAGAGAATTACCGAAACTTATATTACTTAGTGGAACATTCGCTGAACATTCTTTAATAAGGTCTAATTTTAGATTCATCGTCTAAAAGGATACATGAATTTTTTAACTATTCCTGTAGCTTAGTATACTAACACCATTGATTTAAATGGTTGGACAAAAACAAAAAAAATCCCCTAACTTTAATTTTTAACTATTTTCATAAAATGATTATAGTAAATTGTAGATAAAAAAATTTCATATTTGAGGATATAATAATATATTTTCCCGCTTAATTTAGAACACCATAAGGGCTTTATGTATTAAAATAATCTATTGCCGATGCCTAAATCCAAACACTCATTCTCTAACTGTAATCACGTAGCGATTTCTCTTAAAAATGATTTCATACATTGCATTTACATCATAATTTACCTATTTAGTGACCTAAACATTTTGCAGAATTGAAGCAGTGATACCGCTCTAGGGGCGCTGGCCAAATTCGGCGTCTCTCCCCTACATACAGGGTGACTACTGTATTACCGCCACGAGATAAACGCTAGACACCAGGCATGCCTGTGGCGGGTGTTATGGAAACGGGATATTCCACTGCATTTTGGGGGTGAAGGAAAGGGCATTATTTCATTTGGCGGAGATAGAACAGACGGAAGTCTCGTTTTTCTTTGTACTACTGTCGAAAACGAATTCCTCGCCTTACGAAGTGCGCTTAGTTCGCCAAATGTTGCAGTTGATTTCATACCCGTTTGCCTCCTTTCTTCGACTCGCCTACTTACGGCAACCCTGTCCAGGGTTTTTCTCCTGGCGGTAGGACAGTATTCTAAGTGAGGCCCAGAAGCTAATTTCTAAACCATTAGAGATAAGTATATACTTCCAATTGGAATAAAATGCTTTAAACGACGTAAAGAATCATATTTTGTGATGTTTAAGTAAATAAATATGCTGCTGAAAAAATTGCAAGTCTGAGTTTTTATATAGTCCCTCTGTCCCTTTATAAGGATAATGAATACAAATAATACTATCAGATATCTCTACAATATAAATAACAACTGATAAAAATTAAACAAACCATTCTTAAAAATTACTAAAAATTTACAGAAATAAGATTCTATGTTGAGGAATTTGTACTAAATAACTAGTAGTTGTCTGTTACAAAAATTTAGTAGAACAGTAATCAGACTACAGAGATTCTAGAACAATAATTCTAATCTTATTCCAGTTCAGTTATTTTTTAATTTTAAAGGCTTTTTGTAACAATGTATATCAATTTATACATAAACACATTTTAAAATACTTTAATCACAAACAACAGTAAAGTTCTCATATAGTAAAATACCGTCACAAAATACGTTCTAAATATCATATGAAAAGAACAACGCAATTTTACCCTAATATTTAAAATTTTATTAAGAATATATAATTTATAACAAGCTGCCTTCGGTGACCAGCTTCGTAACTTATTAGTTACTAGCAGTACGCGTACGGCGTTGCCCGTGTAATCAGGACTTCAACAAAATAAAAAAAAGCCCACATATAATTAAATAAATGAAAGCTTTAAAAACGAAATCATAACAGAAATATATATATTATTGAGTTTGTCCGCTTCTTTTTCCTCTCGACCGAGTACCGTTAATCCAAAACAATGTTTAAAAATTACAATGTGATATTTATTACACCTCAAGCAAAGTATGAAAGGCAAAGAAATAAGTCAAGACAAGCTTCAGAATAATAATCGAAGTCATCGAGTAAATAAATCATCTCCTCGCAGAACGCGAAAGTAATGACGTCACCCTGCCCCGTCAGCCAATGAAATTGCCCGCAACGTTCCGGAGAGCTGTCGCGGGAGGAAGCCTCGCTAGAGGGAAAATATCTTTCAACTACCAGGAAAAAATTAATTAAAAAAAACGGGAAAAGATACTTTAACCATTCTTGTTTTAAATCCGACAGAACCGTTGCAATTATAAGCTGAAGAATTTTGAAAATGATATCTTTATTAGAACATCGGATGAAGAGTTTTAAGGATTCCAGAAAATTTTATTTTTGAAAAGTGACTATTTTTTAAAAAATTCCCAAAATTCAGTAAATTATGTTAGAAATTCGAAACTAACTTCACTAGAACGGAAATCGTGTGCTCTTTCCAATGGTTTATCTATTTTTTTCGTACAATTATTCTAAACCAATCTATTGAGAAATTAGTGCGAAAAATCAACCAAAACAACACAAAACATTAAATAAAAAATTTTCTAGATTAAATTTTAAAATTTCGGCTTCGAGGTGCATTGAGTCACCATTACGACTACTGTGTGCCAAATTTCATAGCTGTAAGTGCGATAGATTCGTCTGGACATCGCAAACACACACAAACATTGCCTTTTATAAGTATAGATAATGATTCACTTATATCAGAGGTTTCCAACCTTTTCTCCTTCGCGTACCTCTTGATTCTTATTTTTTTTCACGTACCCCCTACTGTCATATCCAAATCCCCCCAACCCTCCGTCCAGGCAAAGAAATTTTTATTAATACTGTTAAGGGCTTAGGATAGCTTAAGAGTGAAATGACTCGAATCAATAACATTTGCAGAACTTATTTTTGATTTTACATTTTGCTCCATTTTTAAAATTGTATTAGTTCAATGAAATACAAATGAAACCAG
>BGPR01047473.1:0-11080 GCA_013235015.1 Araneus ventricosus | reverse complement strand
TTTGAATTACAAAAACTTGAATTGGAAGTCAGAGCTGCAAGCGCACAGCCCGTTGAATCTAGGCATATACCTGATCAACCTGCTAAAATCAGAATGCACGATGTAATGTCACGTTTTAATCCTAAAGAAGACGACGTAAGCTTATTTCTGGTGTTATTTGAGCGTCAAGCTAAGATTATGAATATACCTGCTGAAAATCAAGTGGCTCAACTTATTTCATTGCTACCTCCTGATATTGTTCAACTTATTGCTAGAGAACCAGAAGAGGACGCGAAGAAGTATGAGTATGTAAAAGCTTTACTGCTACAAAGATTTAAATTGAGTGCTGAAAAATTCCGACAACTATTTAACAAACACCAAAAGGCTTCTGAAAGTACTTGGTATGATTTTTATTATGAATTAAAGAACTACTTAGAAGGGTGGTTGAATGGGTTAAACGTAAAAACCTTTGAACAGTTAAAAGATCTTATGTTGGTTGATCAAATTAAGAAGCGGACTTCTATGGAGTTTAAAGAGCATTTTATGGATGAGTGGACCACCATCATTTCACCCACTGAGATGGTTAAGAAAATTGAAGATTTTGAAGATGTGAGGAAAACGATAAAATCGAAACTCTTTGCCACTCAAACTGAGAGAACTAACAAAGGGCAATTTAAACCTCGTTATGAAAATTTTTCGAAAAAGATAGAGCATTCACACTATTCAAAGCATTCTGATAAATGGAATGATTATCGACACCAAAAAGATCATCGTCAAAGAGAAGACGCTCAACAGAGAGATCGATTTCCGAATAAGAATCAAGATCATTCTTTTGACGAAAGATATCGACCACGCTGTTTCGAGTGTGGATCATATTCACATTTTAAACCGCAATGCCCTCGCTTAAAATCGAATGAAAAAATAAATTGTGTATCTTCAAATGATGACTTGCTAGAGACCTACACTATTAGAGGTCTAGTTAATGGCTTTGAAATGCCTATTCTTCGAGACACTGGAGCAACAGTGGATGTTATTTCTCAAAAATTTGTAGATTATGCAAAAATGACCGGAGAACATGTTTGGGTAAAATATTTGTTAAATGACCATTTGGTGTGCCTACCTTTAGCAGAGGTTGAAATAAAATGTGAACTTGGTCATATAAAAACAAAGGCAGCTGTTGTTACAAATGATCCTGGCAGATATGTGCTGGGTAACAAAACTGCTAATTTATTTAAAGATAAACCATTCCTTAAATTAGAGAAGATAAATGCTGTTATGACACGATCGCAAACAAAAAGATCTACTGAAGAGGATCAAAACAAAGAAGCCGAAATGGAGCAACCAGAAGAAATGACTCATTTTGAAATTGACGAAGAGATTTTGCCACAAGCTGATGAAGGATTTAAGGAAATTAAGCAATTAGTGGAAGTTGATTCTAAAGAATTTATTGAATCTCAACATCAAAGCAGAGATTTAGCTCCATTGCTTAACGAAGCCAAAACTGAGAGTTCTAGCCAACCAAATGATTTCAAAATAAAAGAAAACGGAATGTTGGTGAGGAGGAAAATCGACAAAAATGAGATCGAAAAAGAACTAATTGTTGTACCAGAAAAATATAGAGATCAAATCAAGTCATTATGTCATGATAGTACTTCCGGACATTTAGGCATTGTTAAAACTAAAGATAGATTAGCAAGATACTTTTATTGGCCAAATTGTTATAAAGAAATCGAAGAATATGTTAAAACGTGTGATCCATGTCAAAGAGTCGGAAAATCTAATGACAAAACAAAAGCTCCTTTGACTTTAGTACCCATAATTTCAGAAGTATTTTCAAAAATAAATTTTGACGCATGCGGTCCTCTACCGACAACTCCCAATGGCAATAGATATTTGATTACAGCCATTTGTTTAGCTTCAAAATATCCTGATGCTGTACCTGTTCCTAATATTGGATCAACGTCAATAATTGAAGCCATGATACAAATATTCAGTAGGATGGGTTTCCCGAAAGAAATGCAAACTGATCAAGGAACTTCATTTATGAGCAATCTAGCCATTGAATTTGCAGAAAAATTTGGAATAAAGGTAACTAGAAGTTCCGTACACCATCCTCAAAGCAATCCCGTTGAAAGATTTCATCGAACTATTAAAAGAATTTTGAAAGTCTTATGCATTGAAGCGGCCCCCGAATGGGAAAGGCAAATTCCCGCAGCTCTATTTGCTCTAAGAACTATTAGACACGAAAGCACTGGATTTACACCTTCAGAATTAGTTTATGGTCGCAATCTTAGAACACCTGTAACGTTATTATATGAACAGTGGATGAATCCTGAAGATGAAGGAAATAATGTTGTTGAATACGTTTTTCAATTGATAAATCGGTTAAAAAGATGTAAAGAGCTGGCTTTGGATAAAATGCTGGAAATGCAAACTAAAAGAAAAGTGTGGTATGATAGAAAAGCTATCAAAAGAGAATTCTCTGAAGGAGATTTAGTATTGGTTGTATCGACGAGTAAGCCCAACAAATTGGCCGTTGAATGGAAAGGTCCTGGGAAGATTGAGAAGAAATTATCCGAAACTAATTATGTTGTGAGTTTTGAAGGAAAAAAAGACCATAATCAAGTTTACCATGTGAACATGTTAAAACCTTATCATAAGCGAGCAGAATTGGTTAATTTAATGATTACAGAAGATAAATCTGATATTGAAGATATGGATGAGAACTTTCCAGCAATTGACTCTGAACCAACCTTGTTCGATTTTGATGAAATTAAAGAAAGCAGTTCCTTAAATGACAAACTAAATGAACAGCAAATTCAAGAACTGCATGACCTGCTGTTGAAATTTTCAAAGATATTCTCTAATAAACCTGGCAAAACGCACTTAGTAATGCATGATATTCAACTAATAGAAAATACACCGATTCAATGTAAACCTTACAGAATTTCACCTAGACAAACTGAAATACTGAAAACAGAAATTGATAAAATGCTGAAACATAAAATAATTGAATTAGGAGATTCGGATTACACCTCTCCCATGATTTTAGTTGAAGTAGCCGGAAAAGATCCTAGACCTTGCATTGATTATAGGAAGTTGAATAAGATAACGAAAACACAATTCTTCCCATTACCAAATATTGAGCAAAGAGTGGAAACCGTAGCAGCCGCAAAATACATATCGGTTTTAGATTTAACAAAAGGATACTGGCAAATACCGTTAACACCTAACGCTCAAAGAATAGCCACTTTTGTAACAAGTTTTGGAACATTTAGACCGCTACGTATGCCTTTTGGCCTTAAAAATGCACCATTTACATTTAGTAAAATGATGGCTGACATTCTTCATGGATGCGATCACTTTGCAGTACCTTACTTAGATGATGTCGCAATATACTCAAACTCGTGGGAAGAACATCTTAGTCATCTGAATGCTATCATGTCAAAAATAAAGGATGCTGGTTTAACCATTAAACCGATAAAGTGCAAATTTGCTCAAGATAGAGTCAAGTACTTAGGACACATTGTAGGTCGTGGTATAAGAACACCTAATGAAGTAAAAGTAAAAGCAGTCCTAGATTTTCCAGTACCGACTACAAAGAGTCAAGTGAGAGCATTTCTAGGATTAGCAGGATACTATAATCATTATATTCCTATGTTCTCTTCTATAGTTGCGCCTTTAACAGAAACTTTGAAAGGTAAGCTAAGGCAAGGAAAGATAAATTGGACAGAAGAATGCACAAGAGCCTTTAAAGAATTAAAGGATAAATTGTCGCAACAGCCTATACTATACGCACCTGATTTCAATAAAGAGTTTATACTACAAACTGATGCTTCAAACTCTGGTATGGGTGTAATTTTAGCTCAAAAGGATGATAATGACAAAGAACATCCTGTATTATACCTTAGCAAAAAGTTTTCAGAAACTGAAAAAAAGTATTCTACTACAGAAAGAGAATGCGCTGCGATAATATTTGCTGTAAAGAAACTGCAATGTTATTTAGACGGACTTACAAAATTCCTCATCATGACGGACCATAACCCCTTAGTTTGGCTTAAAAATAATGTGAGTCTAAATCCACGACTTATGAGATGGGCACTGGCATTACAGCCTTATAACTACACAGTAGTTCATCGAAGTGGAAAAAATCATAAAAATGTCGATGCATTAAGTCGCACACCTTGGCCTGATTAGCGACTTTTTCTTTTCTGTTTTGAAATTCATATACTTTGTTTATACGCTTTTTTCTTATATATTATATATTATCCATATGAAATGTTTTGTTAAAAGACAAATATTGTTCTCTTTTAAATTGTCTTGAAGATATATGAATAATTGCCACAAAGAGAAATTATAATCAACTTTAATTAAAAAGATTTTCAATTAAAGTTTTTTGGAGGGGGGAGAGGTTGTGATATTCGTTACGAAATATTTTGTTATTTCTAAAGTTTTCTCTTTAAAATGTAGTGTGGCAATACAATATTTGTCTTACGAGCGTTGCCTAGCAACGCACGAAAAAGATGTTAGATATTATAAGATTTAAAATGAGTTGTTAGAGAGAGAGACCAAAATGTAACAACTGATGTTGATAGTCCAACGAATGAACGGTATGGTGAAAATTTATATTAAAATAAAAGTGTTTTTTTATAAAAAGTCTGATAATTCATCCTGAATACACTACAATATATATATATATATATATATATATATATATATATATTCTGTGATCTAGAGAGCAAGAATATAACATATGTTTAGTATCCTCCTTTCCCAGTTAACGCAGGCAATAAGATTTACTATAATCCATAGTCCATAATCCTAGTTCAAATATTTAATCAATTAAACTGACAACACTTCGCATTCGATATTCTGGGATCTAGTCCGAAACCATTGCAAATGATTTAACGATCAAATTAAAAACTGATAACAATCATCAACTCTTTTTTCCTAACGAAGGTTACTCTTTCATCCATTTTGTTGTTTAATTATTATATACAAAGTAAAAGATATACGAGGGCAAATCTTTAAGATAGGTTACAAAAGTCTATAAAAAAGGAAATGGCGATGATGATCTGCTTGATGACAAGATGCTTCATTCATTCATTCAATACCCAGGAGAGCCGACTCAACCTTAATGTTTTAGAGTGCAGGTTCCCTCTCCAGGAGGAGAACATTCCAACAGACAGACATGGTAAAAATATGGCCAAAATTTACATCAAATATTAAAGGAGAATTAAAATTTCATGCTTACTTGGAAAGCATGTTATTTCTCTACATTATCACCATTAATAATAGATATATTAAACAAAAATTAAAAAAGAAAGAAAAGTATAGATAAGAAACAGCAGATTTAAACATAAACGATGACAATACATCTTTTAGCGTACTAACGCAACAGCCTCAAGTGATTGCATCAACAGAAGTTTAAAAACGATTAACATTTAAACACATAAAAATTAATTTAGAAAGTAAAAATTTTCAAAAAGGAAGAAATGAATGAGAAATCGAATGGCGAACTTTATCGAAGACCACTCGCCATAAAGATTCCAAATTAGAGAAGATTTTCTGTCAAGGGTAAGATTATAAATCAAAAGTATACCCTTTGTGGCCTGAATCCTGTCCAATATCAATATGAGAAACATTCTGAAAGATCAAAATGCAAAATCCTTATCACCATTAAGATAGATTAATTTATGCCATCTCTTTATGATATTTCCAATACCTGCTGCATAAAAGTGTTTGGACAGCTGTTTCAGTCACTTATGTACTTCACGTTCAGCGTCTGCATAAGTCGCGAAACAATTGCCACCCAGGTACAATTTAAGCGGTCCAAAGTCTGGCTGTACGGCAGATGCTTAAGAGGTTGCAACCGAAACTCAATTTTCTCCTGGGTTAATCGAGCTGTATGAGATCTGGTCTGGCATTGTCGTAACGGAACAACTTTGCTCAATTCAATAGACCTGGACGTTTTCTTCGAAATGCATCCCGAATCTTTGATAGAATCTTACTGAAGGATGTAGCAGTCACAGTTTCACCCTGTTTCAGGAAATGAGAGAACAAACCCCCTTGTGAAGCCCAAAAAATGTCAACATTCGTTTTCTAGCGTATACTCCTCGAAAACAGTCGCCATTTTCGAATGCGGCTGCTCAACAGTTATCTCATAAATTCGAAATGAACACCATATAGTTAGATTGAGCTGCTACCTATTGACATATTTGGGGAAATAATTTACTACTATTTCTCAAACTTTCATATTGGTTTGTAACATACTTACTGACTAGCTCTCGTGTTTCCGTAAACAATATTTATGCTAAAATGATGTTTTCTGTGGTATTTTAAACGAATTTCCCACAAGTCGGTAGTCTAGCCAGGTTGAGTAGGAATATGTCTTCTCGGCACTTTTAGGTAAATTCCTTATAGGAACTATTGCAATGGTTCTCATGACACGACTTCCGGACAACGCTTTTGCCCATGTTATCTTGTGAACACGTTAACTGGAGTAATTTTGATTTCATTTTAACCGGCGTGGGACATGATGTAAGGATACTGAAAATCTCAGTCGAGTTCGTAGATGAGCTATCCAGATCAAAGGGGGTGGAAATGGTGGGGTGTTGAAAATTTTTATTTCCTATAATTACTTTCCAATTGAAAGTAGAAAGAAAATTCAAATTAGGCGAATTATCGCCTAATCATAATGAACAATATTTGTATTTAAAGTTTTTTGATAGTTGCGATTGCTTAGAAGTTATGAACTGAAATGTGATCTCCCCCTAAATTAAAATTGCCTTTTAACTTATGGATGTTACACCTTGTCTGAAAGCTCTCGTCATTTGCAGTCTCTTCCACCATCTTTAATTCTTGCAGCTACAACCATAATAAAAAATAGAGGACTAAATGTTCTTTCCCCAAACAAAATGAACCTACCTTTGCCTTCCGGCTTGTTTTAATT
Organism: Araneus ventricosus; assembly: GCA_013235015.1. NCBI lineage: Eukaryota > Metazoa > Arthropoda > Arachnida > Araneae > Araneidae > Araneus > Araneus ventricosus. The sequence continues at coordinate 4,149 of BGPR01047473.1, read as the reverse complement.
ATGTAATGATTAAATAAATTTTGTGTATTAAAAAGTATTCGAAACTTTTCTCCTCGAATTTAAGGTGATTCACAAAAACATATGCTATGCTTAAAAACTTATAACTTCATCAAAATAAGTATTTGTAAAAATGCTATTAGAGAACTGAATGATTTACTTCCCATGTATAAACTAATGTTGAATGAAACTTATTGGTACACATTTTTCTTACGAAGTAATAAGTAAATAAATATGAAAAACTGAAAAGCTCTTAAAAGAAGACTTTTTATTTTGATAAATAAATATGTACGATAAAAAACCTTGGATTTCAACAATTACGAAAACGATTTAACTAAACAATTCTGTGCTTCTATACGTTTCTTTTGAATACTTTTACTTTGCTCATTTCATTCCTGCCGGTTAATTTTGTCTAAGTGCTTGGAAGAGCTTTTTAATTTTCTTTGAAAGGGCCGTTAAAGCCAAACTTCAGCCATTTAGTGGTATTTTCACCTTTATTGTTTGAAGTTCTCCTTTTCAGTGTGGAAGCTTTTTACAAAAGTGTTCATTAGAGGAAAATTAATTCTATTCCAAATTTTGAAACGAAATTAGGGTAAAAAGAAAGAGTGGTTAGAAAAGAATCAGGGTTATGCCGTTTAAGAAGCCGTTAAGTAAATACGACGAAAATGGAAAGGTTGAGGAATGAATGCCAGAAGTAAAAGACTATCAAGATGTTATTCTTGCTATTTATTCGTTAAACGCGTGAAGATTCTGGAATGGGTCTGAATAAACAGATGCAGATTTTTCTGAACGTGCATGCCTTTTCAACTGTAGCCGTACAATTTAATGAAATATAAATATAAGAAAATTATCGAAATGGCAATTTTATTCAGTAGAAGAGAACAAAAATGTTTATTGCAAATGTTGAAAAATGCCTAGTTTAAGTTTTATCTACATCTTAAAGATTTTTTTCCCGTAATGCTTGCTCAAAAGAAAACAGAAATTTCTGCGTAGCTTCATAAACACTGGATGCATTTCTGCAAAAAAAGAACATAAATATTTGCAAAAGAAATGTATTGACAATTCTCTATTTGCAACTATTAAACATATATTTGCATCTTTTCTAAAAAAGAATTTTTTTTTTGCTATGGCTTGTGTCATTCTCAAATTTATGAGGAGTGCTAGAGATTTTAACTGCTTCCTGGCCTATTCCTCAAGCCCAAAATAATAGTCTTATGGACTGAAAAACAGTCTTGATTTAGACAACTGTTTGTAGTCCAATCTGTGCAACTTTTTGCAAATAACGGCAAAAAAATCTCCCACCATTATATTTAAAATAATTTAAAAAATCATTATAGTAAATTGTAGCCAAAAAGTTTCCTATTTGAATATATAATTACATATTTTACTACTTACTTTAAAACAGCGTAAGAACTATTAGTCTTTTGTTAAAATAATTAATTGATGATGACCAGATGCAAACATTTATGGTATGGCTGGGAAGCTGGGCACTCTCTTAATATTTTTAAAAATATGGATTAAAGAAATTTCCAAATTAGTTATTGGAAACACTCGATATGTCTTCCCTCCAAAACAAGTGTCAGATCACAAGTCGCATTAGTGCATTTGGGGAGAGTATGTTTTTATGAAAGGAAGAAAATTTGCTGCTTTTAGTTCGAAAGACTATTCAATTCCAGCTAGTCTGGTGAATGCAATTTTATAATTACAATAAAAATGACTGGATAACTTTAAATTCAACTCTAAGAAGCTTTAATTTCCATTTGATTCGTTATTGAAATACTTTCAATTGATTCCACAGCCGCAGTTAGTCGCATGCAGGGTGATTCAGAAAAACGTGACGAAATTTTAAGGGTATGTGAAGCATACGATAAGCGAAAAGAATCGCATAAGAAGATTTGCGCTCAAACGCCATCTGGTGGCAGGAGATGACATTTAAAATAAAACAACGCTGGACAAAATGCCGACATCTCGCTGAATCTTAACGGTATTGGAACTGGGATGTATAACGGAAATGGAATTTTAATAAAAGTTGCTTTATGTATATGGCTCTGAAGTTGCGAAAGAGAAATTACGCTACTATTCGCTCAAGCGCAATAAAAAATTATTTACTACAAATGCTAATAAACTCTTTGTTATTCAACGTATTTTCATGAAATTGTGATACAATTTTTTTCTAATACATTGTCCCGTACTCTGTAAGTTTCATATAATTCGAAGTTAAATTCTGCAATCTATATGCAAAAGACATACTAAAAAAATTTGGGATTTTTTAAAGAAACCTTTATATCTTCCCGAATATTCCTGTAATTTTTACGAAAATAGATGTGAATATTTCGCACATCATACAAAAGAGTTGATGAAATTTGCAAATCTTTATCAACTTTCTGAGAAGCGGGCTGAGCCCAAATCCCTCTTTGACTTTATAAATTTCTGGTCGGTCCTCTGAATGCCCTCGTGACCGAATGTTTGATGTGAATTTTGAGCTCAAACTTATTATTTTTATGGTCGAAGTTAGAGTTAAATTCATCCAGTCTTTTGAGTGATAGTCGATAAAATGCGAAATTCCCTTATGTATGCCTCAGCTAGTCTTAAAGTGTGGTCAGGCACAAGCGAATGCATACAGCTCTCTCACAGACAATTGTTAGAGCACATTTTTAGGAATGTCTCCCGAGAAGATGGATGAATTTTCTTCTAACTTCCGCCATATAATGAATAGGGTTTAACTCACAATTTTCATCAAAGATTCTGTCACGAGGATATTCAAGAGGCTGACCAGAAGTTGATGAAGTCGAAGAGGGATTTTGGTTCAGCCCGCTTCACAGAAAGTTGATAAAGGTTTGCAACTTTCATCAATAATTTTGTATGATGTGCGAAATATTTACATGCATTTTTGTAAAAATGACATGAATATTCGGAAAGATATAAAAGTTTCTTTAAAAAATCCCCAATTTTTCCTTATTTCTTTTGCTCAGAACTTGAATAGTTTTCCTTGGCATTGTATAAAACTTACAGAGTACGTGATAATGTATTAGAGAAGCATTGTGTCATGTTGAATAACAAATAAGATATTAGCATTTGTTGTAAATATTTTTTTACTGCTCATGCGCGAAAGGTAGCGTAATTTTTCTTTCACAACTTTAGAGCCATATACATAGCTCAACTTATATAAAAATTCCAGTTCAATACCGTTAAGACTCAGAAAGATATCGGCATTTTGTCTAGCGCTGTTTTATTTTAAATGCCATCTGCTGCCACCAAATGGCGTTTGCGCACCCATGCTCCTATGCTACTCTGGATGCTTATCGTATGCCTCACATACCCTTGAAATTTGGCCATGTTTTTTGTAAACAACTTGTATATGTTTCAATCAAAACAGTTCAAAAATTTTAAAGATTTTTCATAGTCTAAATTTCATTGAAAGAATTCCTCCCACGCATCAGTTGTTCAAATTCTACATACACACTCCCAAAACTTCATGCCATTGCCTGGAGAAATCACAGGAGATAAAAGAAACTTTTTGTGCGGAGTGTTGGTGATATTGTCGTCGAGGCAGTTGACATCGAAAGGAACAGAACTAATTTTTTTTCCTTCTAAAAAATCTATAAATAGACTGATCTGTTCCCACCAATTCCCTGATCTTAGAACCATCAATCGACTTCGAATTATCAGCAGCATGATTAAAATATTTCATGATGAATTCTTTTTCCCTTTCTTATCTATACTGAGATTTAATTAAAAAAATGAGAAAGAAAAATTCAAAAAGAGCGTCAATCAAATATTAATCAGTTCAATTCAGGAAAGGGATTTTTCACATACTTCTTTTTAATTTCTTTCTCCAAAATGCGAAATGTAGCAAATTCCTTTCACTGAAACAGTCATTTCTACAAACTCTGTAAATTATTTCGATGTTTTTATTAAAGTGAAATTGAAAAAGTCGCATTTGTAGAACATTCACTACATAGAAAAATATTACTTAAAGGAATTCATTATTATTTCGCAAAATAATGTTACTCGTTTCAAAGAAATACAATTAAACTTCTAAGTTTAAATCTTCCTACTTATATTTTTCTCAATTCCTTTAACTAAAATAAGAGTTCTTAGCTTGCACTTTTCATCCATTTTTAATCACAAATTGGTTTGAATGAAATTCAA
>BGPR01047472.1:0-11786 GCA_013235015.1 Araneus ventricosus | reverse complement strand
CTGGTTTCATTTGTATTTCATTGAACTAATACAATTTTAAAAATGGAGCAAAATGTAAAATCAAAAATAAGTTCTGCAAATGTTATTGATTCGAGTCATTTCACTCTTAAGCTATCCTAAGCCCTTAACAGTATTAATAAAAATTTCTTTGCCTGGACGGAGGGTTGGGGGGATTTGGATATGACAGTAGGGGGTACGTGAAAAAAAATAAGAATCAAGAGGTACGCGAAGGAGAAAAGGTTGGAAACCTCTGATATAAGTGAATCATTATCTATACTTATAAAAGGCAATGTTTGTGTGTGTTTGCGATGTCCAGACGAATCTATCGCACTTACAGCTATGAAATTTGGCACACAGTAGTCGTAATGGTGACTCAATGCACCTCGAAGCCGAAATTTTAAAATTTAATCTAGAAAATTTTTTATTTAATGTTTTGTGTTGTTTTGGTTGATTTTTCGCACTAATTTCTCAATAGATTGGTTTAGAATAATTGTACGAAAAAAATAGATAAACCATTGGAAAGAGCACACGATTTCCGTTCTAGTGAAGTTAGTTTCGAATTTCTAACATAATTTACTGAATTTTGGGAATTTTTTAAAAAATAGTCACTTTTCAAAAATAAAATTTTCTGGAATCCTTAAAACTCTTCATCCGATGTTCTAATAAAGATATCATTTTCAAAATTCTTCAGCTTATAATTGCAACGGTTCTGTCGGATTTAAAACAAGAATGGTTAAAGTATCTTTTCCCGTTTTTTTTAATTAATTTTTTCCTGGTAGTTGAAAGATATTTTCCCTCTAGCGAGGCTTCCTCCCGCGACAGCTCTCCGGAACGTTGCGGGCAATTTCATTGGCTGACGGGGCAGGGTGACGTCATTACTTTCGCGTTCTGCGAGGAGATGATTTATTTACTCGATGACTTCGATTATTATTCTGAAGCTTGTCTTGACTTATTTCTTTGCCTTTCATACTTTGCTTGAGGTGTAATAAATATCACATTGTAATTTTTAAACATTGTTTTGGATTAACGGTACTCGGTCGAGAGGAAAAAGAAGCGGACAAACTCAATAATATATATATTTCTGTTATGATTTCGTTTTTAAAGCTTTCATTTATTTAATTATATGTGGGCTTTTTTTTATTTTGTTGAAGTCCTGATTACACGGGCAACGCCGTACGCGTACTGCTAGTAACTAATAAGTTACGAAGCTGGTCACCGAAGGCAGCTTGTTATAAATTATATATTCTTAATAAAATTTTAAATATTAGGGTAAAATTGCGTTGTTCTTTTCATATGATATTTAGAACGTATTTTGTGACGGTATTTTACTATATGAGAACTTTACTGTTGTTTGTGATTAAAGTATTTTAAAATGTGTTTATGTATAAATTGATATACATTGTTACAAAAAGCCTTTAAAATTAAAAAATAACTGAACTGGAATAAGATTAGAATTATTGTTCTAGAATCTCTGTAGTCTGATTACTGTTCTACTAAATTTTTGTAACAGACAACTACTAGTTATTTAGTACAAATTCCTCAACATAGAATCTTATTTCTGTAAATTTTTAGTAATTTTTAAGAATGGTTTGTTTAATTTTTATCAGTTGTTATTTATATTGTAGAGATATCTGATAGTATTATTTGTATTCATTATCCTTATAAAGGGACAGAGGGACTATATAAAAACTCAGACTTGCAATTTTTTCAGCAGCATATTTATTTACTTAAACATCACAAAATATGATTCTTTACGTCGTTTAAAGCATTTTATTCCAATTGGAAGTATATACTTATCTCTAATGGTTTAGAAATTAGCTTCTGGGCCTCACTTAGAATACTGTCCTACCGCCAGGAGAAAAACCCTGGACAGGGTTGCCGTAAGTAGGCGAGTCGAAGAAAGGAGGCAAACGGGTATGAAATCAACTGCAACATTTGGCGAACTAAGCGCACTTCGTAAGGCGAGGAATTCGTTTTCGACAGTAGTACAAAGAAAAACGAGACTTCCGTCTGTTCTATCTCCGCCAAATGAAATAATGCCCTTTCCTTCACCCCCAAAATGCAGTGGAATATCCCGTTTCCATAACACCCGCCACAGGCATGCCTGGTGTCTAGCGTTTATCTCGTGGCGGTAATACAGTAGTCACCCTGTATGTAGGGGAGAGACGCCGAATTTGGCCAGCGCCCCTAGAGCGGTATCACTGCTTCAATTCTGCAAAATGTTTAGGTCACTAAATAGGTAAATTATGATGTAAATGCAATGTATGAAATCATTTTTAAGAGAAATCGCTACGTGATTACAGTTAGAGAATGAGTGTTTGGATTTAGGCATCGGCAATAGATTATTTTAATACATAAAGCCCTTATGGTGTTCTAAATTAAGCGGGAAAATATATTATTATATCCTCAAATATGAAATTTTTTTATCTACAATTTACTATAATCATTTTATGAAAATAGTTAAAAATTAAAGTTAGGGGATTTTTTTTGTTTTTGTCCAACCATTTAAATCAATGGTGTTAGTATACTAAGCTACAGGAATAGTTAAAAAATTCATGTATCCTTTTAGACGATGAATCTAAAATTAGACCTTATTAAAGAATGTTCAGCGAATGTTCCACTAAGTAATATAAGTTTCGGTAATTCTCTTGTGACACTTCATTCACTTCTTGTATTTAAAGAAAATTTTGAGTATCCTATTTTTACCAGCTGGTCTCCAGCGCAAGTTTTGACAAAGTTTAAAATTGTGAAATGAGCCAAATTACTCTTACATAGGGGAAAGTGGGGTAAAACTGGGTAGCTAGGGTTCGAAGGCCTGTTGGAGCTAAAATATTCGAGAGAGAGCTTGTCAAATTTCATTAAAATATTCATTGTTTATCGGAGTGCAATATATCTTTCCAGAAAAGTCACAATTTCATTACTTTTTTTTTTATCAATTATTATTATTATTTTTTATAAAAAAAGTCGAACTGCCCGGTTTTACCCCACTAAATATTATGGGAAATTAGGAAAAGTCGATTTTCAGCGGAAAAATTGCAATCATTTATATTTTATACTAGAAGATTTGTGCCCGTCTAAGACGGGCTTTTAGCTTGTCAACGATATCTCAGATCTGAGTGTCACAGGTTTATTAAGGAAAGTTGTAGAAGAAAATCTCATGCACATTGTCAGAGTGTTTAAAAAATAAAAAAGCATGAAAAACAGAAATGATGAATCAATTCATACTAACTTCCGTTTTACAAAATATATAAATATTCATTTCCAAAATTAAGTATGAAAATGAAAGAACCTTAAAATGAAACGAAAGTAAAGATCTCCCAGAAGTGGAAAAATAAATTAATTCTAAAGGAGTTCGTCTTCAATGAATCAACATAAAATAGAAAATAAAATAAAATGCTGAACTTAGCTAAAAAAATCCTGTCGTAACTCAGAATCCAAAGAAGCAAATGTATTTCAAGAAGAATTCCGATTTTATGATGGCTGAGATACAAGGAATAAAAGCACAACGGTAAGATTTCTCCTTTTTTGTCTTATAATCCTCCTCAGTGAAACAACATAAAATAAAATAAAATGCTGAACTTAGATAAAAAAAAAACTCCCGGTCATAACTCGGAATACAAACAGTATCCCATGGTGTGTATACTAATTTGTAGACAGACAGAGTGCTTAAAAAATAAAAAAAGCATGAAAAACAGAACTGATGAAACAAAATTAATTCTAGCAGTGGCGAATCCAGGATTTCAGTCGGGGGGGCTGATGTTTAAAAAAAATTTTCGTGACGAATGTCGAACCGTATAGCTTATGTAAACCAAAACACTTGAACTTTACAGACCTTATGATTCTTATTGTCAGGTGAGTAAAGAACACTACAATATTTTCGATAATTTAATAAAAAACACAATGATATAACTAGCAAAAACATGTTTTTGACCGAGTCAATGTTACAAATACGAATGGAATGACTACAAAAGTGGGAAAATTTTCGAGCCTGGCAAAAGCCAGGAAGGAATGTTGTGAAATTTTTAAAGGGAGATTAAGAAAAAAAAAACATCTGTAGTGATTTTAAATAGAATAAAGAATTCTGGTCTTGCTCGGGGGGGGGGGGCCGCAGCCCGATAGCCCCTCTGGATTCGCTACTGAATTCTAGCATAACTTCTTTTTAATATTAACCGAATTCGGCTTAAAAAAGGAAGGAAAGCTTTAAACTCCCATAAAAATCCACTTAAAATGAAGAAATAAATTAATTTTGGTATTGCTATTAAATCATCACTATCCTTGTGTGGATGAATCAACATAGATAAAAAAGCAGGAAACCGCTAAAAAAAATCTGTATGAGTTTTTTTGTTGCTTCTGGAAAGAGTCTCTTTTGGCACGTTGCCCACATTCCTGAAGCGTTGACGATTTCGGACGGCTTTTATAATATAGATGACAATTTAAGAATATTAGTTACAAAATTCACATGTAAAGTAATTGTCTTCTTCCTCCACGCCACTGCAACTTTCGTGGGCATAGCTAAGACAGTGTTTATGTTGGATTAACCTTTCTTCATTTAAATTAAAAAATACATCATTAAAACATAAACAATGAACGTCTGATGTGTTTTTATCGTCTTAATCGGAGGAATCATCAATACTGACTGTCCCGGTCTTACTCCACTTGGAGTACCCGGTTTTACTACAGAGGTTATACAAAAGATATACAAGAGGAAATAAAATTAATACAGAGGTTATAAAAAAGATATAGAACCGCGCAATTATTGGAGTAAATCTTTATTGTTTGATAGGGTATGAATGCTTAGTAAACGTATAATAAACTGGAGTAATTATAGTTTTTATAACTATAATGATTTTTAAGTAAGGGCAGTTTAAAATCAAACGAACATTAGAGAGTTGACGTCTTAAAACAAATAAACCTTCACAGATGCAGTGCATTCAACATCTACAAAACACCACTATGACTGTTCCTTTTTCTTGACTAGTAGAGTGTAATTCAGTATTTGTCTGCTAGAAAAGAAAAATACTAGCGCCAGAATCAAGGGTACCCTATTTTACCCCACTCTCAACTATATATATATATTTTACTTCAAGGAACATTCCTGCCAAATTCAAAGAAAATGGAACAACGCGTTTGACCGTGATTGCGTAACAAACAAATTTACAGACAGACAAAATGCTGAATGGTCGAATTAAAATGGAGACCTCGTTTTGCTCGGTCAATAATACAGGGTGGGCGAAAAGTCCTTGACACATTTAAGAAAATATGCCGAACAAAAGACAATTTCGAACTGATGCCAAAAGAGGGCGCTACAGGATCAAAAATCCAGATACTGGAATTCTTGTTTCGAATGCCATTTCTTCGCTTCGTTTGCAAATTGCGTCATTCTTAAAATGACCTCTCCCAGTGAAAAGGCGAATTGTGTTGTTTGGTATTTTGAAAGCAAATCAATTGTAAAAGTGCAACGTAAATTTCATACCAAATTTAATAAACCACCTCCAAGTCGGAACAGCATTTTGTCCTGGCATAAGAAATTTCTAGAGACTGGTAGTGTTCTGGATAAACCAAGAAGTGGTCGACCATCAACCAGTGCTAGCGATGTCGAACGAATACGTGAAGCTTTTACTCGTTCTCCTACGAAATCAACAAGACAGGCTTCCATTGAATTAGAAATTGCCCGATCATCAATAATCCATGTTGACAAGCACGTGGAATGAGATCGAGTATCGCCTAGATGTGACACGAGCTACGAAAGGTGCCCATATCGAAATTTGGTAGACTTTTCGCCCACCCTGTATTTTCTCCTAGAAATATTGATAGCACATCTAGTCCCGAAACTAACCATATGTTTCTCCGTATTTTTAGTTGGGTGTTATGAGCGACATCTAACGGAAAAAATATACACTACGGCATTCCTCCAAAATTAATTATTCAAAAACGAAAATAAATTTTAATTCAAGTCCCCCCTCAGAAAAAAAAAAGATTTCAATTCCCTTAAAATTAAAAAAAAATAATAAAAAAAGTTTAATGTTTGAATGAACTTTTCTTATCACAAAGTAAATGTGAATTAATAACACGGGTCTGCAATGAAGAAAGTTGTCAATTAGTGTGTTTATAGTTTTCTGTGTGCCAATTACTGGAAAAATAATTAAAAAATTATATTATTCTTTGATTTCAAAAAAGATGATCGCCTTAGCTGGGATCTTTTCCTTCCAGTCAATAGCGTTTGCTATCGTCTGTCATAATGAAGTCAATTTTAGTTTCAAGCTGCCCGCCAGATAGAGTCATTGTCTAAGTGGATTTTAGAGTTAAATTCAGAGCCGGATTTATACATTTCCACGACCTAGGTCAAAGCACTTAATTCTGTGCCCTCTCTTTGTACATTTACATCAACTATAGAGATAAGCAAATTAAATTTACTACCAGTTTATTTAAAGTGTAATTATGTGCTTAAAAAACAGTATTCTACATGGTCGTCAGTAGCAAATAAGATAGGAAATACAAATTGCTTGTCTACACTGCTATCTTACGTCCGATAATTACTTACGGATGCCCCATCTGGGGGGCATCAGTCAAATCAAATATTAGAATGTTTGAGATTCTAGAAAATAATATAATCCGTCTAATATGTGATGCTGGATGGTATATGCGAAATGAAGATATAAGAAATGCAATTAAGCTAATCTCTTTAAAGGAATTTATCAAAAAAGTCTCAACAAAATTCCATCATAATCTTGATAAAATTTTTAATGAAGTCATTCAGCAACTTGAAAATTATTCCCCCGATCCGAAAAGTAAAAGACCCCGGAAGATTCTATTATAATTGTAATTATAATTGATACAAATTAGAAATAGCTATCCTTGCTACCTGTTTCAGACCCTTTCCCCCCGCCCCATTCTACCCAGAACTTTAAAATCCTGAAGAGCAGTTCCAAACCGCATGTCACTTCCCTATCAGAGCAGTTAACTATAATATCACATCCACAGATCCGAGTTCTCTGCACAGCAGCAGCTAATCTTCACAGGCATCAGTTCTTGCAGTGCTCCAGCAACAACCCCACAAGATCCAGATGGACTTCCACCCACACACCCTTTGCCTCCAACAACAGCAACAGATCATATAATTCCCAGAACTGAAATTATGCAGCATCACCAACGTACCATTACCGGGGATTAGGTTTCCTTCGGGGGCCATGGGCCCCAAAAATTACTTACTTCTTTTTTCATGGTCTTTTCAAATAATTTTGCAATATTTTCTTGTAATTTCTTTTATATTTGCACCCTAGGTTGGCCCTATGGGAAATATGGCCCCGGTAAAATTAGTTACAATTAATGTCTTAAGATATTTGTATCACTTCCTCTGTGAAAGATACGCGATGTTTCTCAAAGAATGATTCAGTCTTTATGATTCTTTGCTTCGCTCCGTAAAACGAAGCAGTTTACGATTACAACTGTCATCTGTTCTAGTAAACAACGGGGCTCCTATATTATTTTTAGTGCGATTGGAAAAAGTACTGTAGAGAGAGATACTGTAACTATCCTACAACACATTACCTAGTTCATTAGAACCAAGTAGTCAATTAAATAAATGCGAAAATAGAAAAAGTGATACAATTTATTCAGTTTCTATTTGTTATAAATAAGACTGCAATACTTAAAAAGTGGTGCAAATTGAAAACATTGAAATTTTGAACCATATCTTGTCGTCTTCTCATGAACATTAATTTGGAAGAAAAATTATTGGCTTAAATAATTTTATCACAGCTCATCAACCTTAAACTTACGTTCCATTAATGCATTTAAGAAAAGTGCTCCATGTTTATTATCTTGCAACTAGATGTCGCTCTACAAAATTGAGTGAAGATATATTTTAATGTAAATTTCTTGTTGTCGAACAAGTCTATTTATTTATTGGACTATTTTTAAAAGCGCAGATAGACGCAATTACACGACTGGAGATAGAAATATAGTTCTACAAGTGAAAGAGAAATATGAAATATTAGAAAAATGATAATATAGTCTTATGTACAAAAATATGTATCTTCAAAATAGATTCTACTATATTTATTAGAAAAGCTTTGGTCTTTTGCAAACTTAGGTGTAGAAGACAATCGTAGAGGATTATTCTTTTAGTAAATAAGATTTCGTAAACAAAATCTCCAGCCAATCTTAAAAAGAAAGGGCTAATTTCCACTTGAAATTCTTCGTTGAGTTTCCTTTAAAAATCTCTGCTGTTGTAGAGAGGTTAGCAATGATGCAAAAAATAGAGTATTTGATTTTTTTTTTCAAGTGTGGAAAAAATCTCACTCTAAAGAAGAAAATAAAATCGTTGAACGTAGTTTGCTGTCTGATTTTGAAGACTAATTTTTGCCACTTGTATATAATGTCCTAATTCCTATGAATGAAAATTAAGTTTAGTTATTGGTATTGAAAACAAAATTGTACTTTCTTTCAAGGAATTATTGAAACTTTCCCGAAATGACAATAGCAACAATAAATATTTATAAAATTGATCGGACTAAAAAAGAAGTTATTTGAAATAAAAATTTGAAAATGTCTGATTCTTTCATTGATTACTCTACCAAATGATGATCCAAACGTGATTTGAACGTAAAACCTTCTGACTTGACTGGAATCGCGGTCATTTCGTTAATCGGGAACCCGCTGATTCGATAGTATTGTAATTTAGTTTCATTTTTATATTATTTTCTTTTTCATGTATTTTTTATGTAATTTGTGAACTATAAACATTGTTGCTTTGATTGTATATTGGAATTGATTGTATCGTAATTACGTTACTGGGGAATCGTAATGTTACATTTCTATATATACTATCTTTGTTTTGGTTAAATTTAATTTCCCCAGAATGACAACTAGAAATATAAATTTTCAAAATTGATACAATAAAAGAAAGTCTCATGAAATATAAATTTAAAGATGAATTATTGCTTTATTGAGAGTTCTACATATGTCCTTGTACACTTTGGTTTGTCAACCACGACATTTTAAAATTATATATAATTTCAATTACTTTTAATCACTGTTTCACAAGGATTGCTTTTTATGAATACTGTATATATTTAACTCTTATACTATTGAAAGAATTATAACGGTAGAATGATAGTATCATATGTCTCAATGTAGTAATATAATATAATGTAATGAGAATTAATATAACTATTGACCTAGAATCTTTTTTTTATGTATTAGTATGAATTATTCTGCACATTTTACATTTTAATAACTTTTTATTTTAAAATAATTTTGAGCACATAAAATATTTTATAAAAATTGATGTTTAAAAAAATTATCAGTAATCGAAGCAGATGGCCATTTGATAAGCCTACGCAAAATTTTAGCTTATTCGTACTAGAAGTTTTGAAGTTACATGAAATTTTCAATTTTCGCTGTAAAACGGTGCAGTTAAGGGGGCGTCATATACTTAGAAAACGTTTTCATTATTAAATATAAATATTATATCCTTTATTTTATAAAAGTTTAAAAAAAACATTGAACAATTCATATACATAATTTGAAATTTTAGAAATTAAAGTGGAGTGTTATTAGACTATTTATTCTTTCACACATCAATATTTACCGATTGTAAAATGTAGGATATTACTTCGAAAATAACATTTAAAGCGCGAAATGATAATTTAAAATGCTACTACCGAAATTTAAAATCAAGTAGAGAACTTCTCTATCTAAATGTGGAGACGACCCTTTTTCTATTTAGAACACAAAATGTTGAATATGTTCCGATATATTTGTGGCATATTAACCAAAATTTATTTCTTGAGGTATTTTTTCATGAGAAATTCCCATATATTTTGTATCCATATATTTCAAAAATGTAACATCTTTCTTTTCATTCGGTATTGTAATGTATATTAGATATTAATAACATTGCTTTTTAGGGTAATTGTTGTTTCATATGAAATTTATTTGATATGATTTTCTTTAAAAAAATCACTATTTTGTCATTTTCATTTCAAACGAAATAAAAATTTTTTAAACGCACTAAAAAGCTCTTGCTGTTTTGTTGATAATCTTAACATTTGTATATAGTTTGAAGTTACAGTAAAAATTAATCAAAATTAAAGGTAAAAGATTATCAACCTTTAAATGATAATAAGTAGATCAGAAATAATCAGAAAATGAAGAGTTACATTTGAATAACAAAGGATTTAATTTTCATCTATAGAATTAATTTGTGTAGCTTAATTGTTTTAACTCTTTTTTAAAAAATCTGTAATTAATGAGCGGCATTTATTTCGAAACAATGGTATAATGATTATATTTCATTAAATAATATAATATTATACCACTTTATTTTATAAAATTTAAATTTTTTAATTATTTAACTATTTCAATACATAAATTAAAGTGTTGTATTATTATTCTCTTTTCTTATGCATCAAGTTTTACCGATTGTAAAATGTAGATAATTTCTTTGTAAATAACATTTAAAGTACGAAATAATTTAAAATTCTGCTACCGACATTTAAACGCAAGCGGAGAACTTTAGTAAGTAAATGTGGAAACGACCCCTATTATGTGAAGAATACAAAATGTCAAATACCTTCCAATCTATTAATGATATATTAACCAAAATTAATATCCTGTGGTATTTTTTCATGAGAAATTTATTATTGAATCAAAAAAGGGTGTTGCCATTTAGAATTTTGAAGACAGTTCAATTATAAATATGTAGACGACCCCTTTTGAACTTTTTAGACATAGAATCTATTAGTAGACGTTATTTACTGAAAATTGGTACCTTTTGTTTTAAGATAAAATTATTAGCGGCGGAATAATGCAGGATGGATCCCTCTTTTTTCCGCGACTGTACAATGTTGACACCAGATATTTTCATTCTTTGTTCTTTTAAATTTTCTCATTTAATTTACGAAAAAGATCTTTCTCCATAAGAATTCATCAGTAGATCCAAGTACGCTTTCTGTAGCGCCGATATCCGAAATAACTCATTTGATCATATTATTAGTAATTATTTCATATAATTTTTCCTTTCTATAAAAGTCTTATGTAAACTTTTGAGAACCTCTGAGGTCCCGTGGTAACGAGTTTGGATCGCAAGTTCGAGACCCAATTACTTGAAATATATCCGATATTTAGGTAGATATTATAATAGATTGTGCTTAAAATGGAGCGTCTTTGAAGGTAGGCAATTTTCATCGAAATGTACTTCAAGTTTAACCGAATTTCGTTTCCATCTTGTACTGAAAATAGAAGTTATTCGTTTTAAAAATCAGGAAATTAATTACTCACGTCGCTGCTTCCAAGAGAGAAATTTTAATCCTTAAAACGGTTAACAGAAGTTTCACAAGACACAAGTCGTATTAATAATAGTCGATGCAAGCCGCAAAATTTAATTCGTCAGGAAAACACCAATAGAAATTCTTCGTAGAGTAGGTACACTTCCTCGTAGATTATTCCAAAATCACGCGGATTCGGAGAATTTTTAACGAATCAGACGGCAACCAGACAAAACCAACGAGAGTCAATTTCGAATTGATTCCTCGAGATTTTAAAAGTTCCGTCTTCGCCGTTTTCGTGTAATGTGATACGCTAAAATAACAATGTTTTATCATGTGATAAGCTAAAATCACAATTTTTTAAAATCTGAATTTGAAATGGGGATGCGTCATTTTTATTGGATGTCTAGATGCAATTAATTTATTAAACAGACATTTAATGGATAATGATAGCTCCGAGTGAAAAAGGAATCCGTAGCCTTCTTGTGCATTTGAGACCCAAATTTTACATGATGC
>BGPR01047471.1:0-11786 GCA_013235015.1 Araneus ventricosus | reverse complement strand
GCATCATGTAAAATTTGGGTCTCAAATGCACAAGAAGGCTACGGATTCCTTTTTCACTCGGAGCTATCATTATCCATTAAATGTCTGTTTAATAAATTAATTGCATCTAGACATCCAATAAAAATGACGCATCCCCATTTCAAATTCAGATTTTAAAAAATTGTGATTTTAGCTTATCACATGATAAAACATTGTTATTTTAGCGTATCACATTACACGAAAACGGCGAAGACGGAACTTTTAAAATCTCGAGGAATCAATTCGAAATTGACTCTCGTTGGTTTTGTCTGGTTGCCGTCTGATTCGTTAAAAATTCTCCGAATCCGCGTGATTTTGGAATAATCTACGAGGAAGTGTACCTACTCTACGAAGAATTTCTATTGGTGTTTTCCTGACGAATTAAATTTTGCGGCTTGCATCGACTATTATTAATACGACTTGTGTCTTGTGAAACTTCTGTTAACCGTTTTAAGGATTAAAATTTCTCTCTTGGAAGCAGCGACGTGAGTAATTAATTTCCTGATTTTTAAAACGAATAACTTCTATTTTCAGTACAAGATGGAAACGAAATTCGGTTAAACTTGAAGTACATTTCGATGAAAATTGCCTACCTTCAAAGACGCTCCATTTTAAGCACAATCTATTATAATATCTACCTAAATATCGGATATATTTCAAGTAATTGGGTCTCGAACTTGCGATCCAAACTCGTTACCACGGGACCTCAGAGGTTCTCAAAAGTTTACATAAGACTTTTATAGAAAGGAAAAATTATATGAAATAATTACTAATAATATGATCAAATGAGTTATTTCGGATATCGGCGCTACAGAAAGCGTACTTGGATCTACTGATGAATTCTTATGGAGAAAGATCTTTTTCGTAAATTAAATGAGAAAATTTAAAAGAACAAAGAATGAAAATATCTGGTGTCAACATTGTACAGTCGCGGAAAAAAGAGGGATCCATCCTGCATTATTCCGCCGCTAATAATTTTATCTTAAAACAAAAGGTACCAATTTTCAGTAAATAACGTCTACTAATAGATTCTATGTCTAAAAAGTTCAAAAGGGGTCGTCTACATATTTATAATTGAACTGTCTTCAAAATTCTAAATGGCAACACCCTTTTTTGATTCAATAATAAATTTCTCATGAAAAAATACCACAGGATATTAATTTTGGTTAATATATCATTAATAGATTGGAAGGTATTTGACATTTTGTATTCTTCACATAATAGGGGTCGTTTCCACATTTACTTACTAAAGTTCTCCGCTTGCGTTTAAATGTCGGTAGCAGAATTTTAAATTATTTCGTACTTTAAATGTTATTTACAAAGAAATTATCTACATTTTACAATCGGTAAAACTTGATGCATAAGAAAAGAGAATAATAATACAACACTTTAATTTATGTATTGAAATAGTTAAATAATTAAAAAATTTAAATTTTATAAAATAAAGTGGTATAATATTATATTATTTAATGAAATATAATCATTATACCATTGTTTCGAAATAAATGCCGCTCATTAATTACAGATTTTTTAAAAAAGAGTTAAAACAATTAAGCTACACAAATTAATTCTATAGATGAAAATTAAATCCTTTGTTATTCAAATGTAACTCTTCATTTTCTGATTATTTCTGATCTACTTATTATCATTTAAAGGTTGATAATCTTTTACCTTTAATTTTGATTAATTTTTACTGTAACTTCAAACTATATACAAATGTTAAGATTATCAACAAAACAGCAAGAGCTTTTTAGTGCGTTTAAAAAATTTTTATTTCGTTTGAAATGAAAATGACAAAATAGTGATTTTTTTAAAGAAAATCATATCAAATAAATTTCATATGAAACAACAATTACCCTAAAAAGCAATGTTATTAATATCTAATATACATTACAATACCGAATGAAAAGAAAGATGTTACATTTTTGAAATATATGGATACAAAATATATGGGAATTTCTCATGAAAAAATACCTCAAGAAATAAATTTTGGTTAATATGCCACAAATATATCGGAACATATTCAACATTTTGTGTTCTAAATAGAAAAAGGGTCGTCTCCACATTTAGATAGAGAAGTTCTCTACTTGATTTTAAATTTCGGTAGTAGCATTTTAAATTATCATTTCGCGCTTTAAATGTTATTTTCGAAGTAATATCCTACATTTTACAATCGGTAAATATTGATGTGTGAAAGAATAAATAGTCTAATAACACTCCACTTTAATTTCTAAAATTTCAAATTATGTATATGAATTGTTCAATGTTTTTTTTAAACTTTTATAAAATAAAGGATATAATATTTATATTTAATAATGAAAACGTTTTCTAAGTATATGACGCCCCCTTAACTGCACCGTTTTACAGCGAAAATTGAAAATTTCATGTAACTTCAAAACTTCTAGTACGAATAAGCTAAAATTTTGCGTAGGCTTATCAAATGGCCATCTGCTTCGATTACTGATAATTTTTTTAAACATCAATTTTTATAAAATATTTTATGTGCTCAAAATTATTTTAAAATAAAAAGTTATTAAAATGTAAAATGTGCAGAATAATTCATACTAATACATAAAAAAAAGATTCTAGGTCAATAGTTATATTAATTCTCATTACATTATATTATATTACTACATTGAGACATATGATACTATCATTCTACCGTTATAATTCTTTCAATAGTATAAGAGTTAAATATATACAGTATTCATAAAAAGCAATCCTTGTGAAACAGTGATTAAAAGTAATTGAAATTATATATAATTTTAAAATGTCGTGGTTGACAAACCAAAGTGTACAAGGACATATGTAGAACTCTCAATAAAGCAATAATTCATCTTTAAATTTATATTTCATGAGACTTTCTTTTATTGTATCAATTTTGAAAATTTATATTTCTAGTTGTCATTCTGGGGAAATTAAATTTAACCAAAACAAAGATAGTATATATAGAAATGTAACATTACGATTCCCCAGTAACGTAATTACGATACAATCAATTCCAATATACAATCAAAGCAACAATGTTTATAGTTCACAAATTACATAAAAAATACATGAAAAAGAAAATAATATAAAAATGAAACTAAATTACAATACTATCGAATCAGCGGGTTCCCGATTAACGAAATGACCGCGATTCCAGTCAAGTCAGAAGGTTTTACGTTCAAATCACGTTTGGATCATCATTTGGTAGAGTAATCAATGAAAGAATCAGACATTTTCAAATTTTTATTTCAAATAACTTCTTTTTTAGTCCGATCAATTTTATAAATATTTATTGTTGCTATTGTCATTTCGGGAAAGTTTCAATAATTCCTTGAAAGAAAGTACAATTTTGTTTTCAATACCAATAACTAAACTTAATTTTCATTCATAGGAATTAGGACATTATATACAAGTGGCAAAAATTAGTCTTCAAAATCAGACAGCAAACTACGTTCAACGATTTTATTTTCTTCTTTAGAGTGAGATTTTTTCCACACTTGAAAAAAAAAATCAAATACTCTATTTTTTGCATCATTGCTAACCTCTCTACAACAGCAGAGATTTTTAAAGGAAACTCAACGAAGAATTTCAAGTGGAAATTAGCCCTTTCTTTTTAAGATTGGCTGGAGATTTTGTTTACGAAATCTTATTTACTAAAAGAATAATCCTCTACGATTGTCTTCTACACCTAAGTTTGCAAAAGACCAAAGCTTTTCTAATAAATATAGTAGAATCTATTTTGAAGATACATATTTTTGTACATAAGACTATATTATCATTTTTCTAATATTTCATATTTCTCTTTCACTTGTAGAACTATATTTCTATCTCCAGTCGTGTAATTGCGTCTATCTGCGCTTTTAAAAATAGTCCAATAAATAAATAGACTTGTTCGACAACAAGAAATTTACATTAAAATATATCTTCACTCAATTTTGTAGAGCGACATCTAGTTGCAAGATAATAAACATGGAGCACTTTTCTTAAATGCATTAATGGAACGTAAGTTTAAGGTTGATGAGCTGTGATAAAATTATTTAAGCCAATAATTTTTCTTCCAAATTAATGTTCATGAGAAGACGACAAGATATGGTTCAAAATTTCAATGTTTTCAATTTGCACCACTTTTTAAGTATTGCAGTCTTATTTATAACAAATAGAAACTGAATAAATTGTATCACTTTTTCTATTTTCGCATTTATTTAATTGACTACTTGGTTCTAATGAACTAGGTAATGTGTTGTAGGATAGTTACAGTATCTCTCTCTACAGTACTTTTTCCAATCGCACTAAAAATAATATAGGAGCCCCGTTGTTTACTAGAACAGATGACAGTTGTAATCGTAAACTGCTTCGTTTTACGGAGCGAAGCAAAGAATCATAAAGACTGAATCATTCTTTGAGAAACATCGCGTATCTTTCACAGAGGAAGTGATACAAATATCTTAAGACATTAATTGTAACTAATTTTACCGGGGCCATATTTCCCATAGGGCCAACCTAGGGTGCAAATATAAAAGAAATTACAAGAAAATATTGCAAAATTATTTGAAAAGACCATGAAAAAAGAAGTAAGTAATTTTTGGGGCCCATGGCCCCCGAAGGAAACCTAATCCCCGGTAATGGTACGTTGGTGATGCTGCATAATTTCAGTTCTGGGAATTATATGATCTGTTGCTGTTGTTGGAGGCAAAGGGTGTGTGGGTGGAAGTCCATCTGGATCTTGTGGGGTTGTTGCTGGAGCACTGCAAGAACTGATGCCTGTGAAGATTAGCTGCTGCTGTGCAGAGAACTCGGATCTGTGGATGTGATATTATAGTTAACTGCTCTGATAGGGAAGTGACATGCGGTTTGGAACTGCTCTTCAGGATTTTAAAGTTCTGGGTAGAATGGGGCGGGGGGAAAGGGTCTGAAACAGGTAGCAAGGATAGCTATTTCTAATTTGTATCAATTATAATTACAATTATAATAGAATCTTCCGGGGTCTTTTACTTTTCGGATCGGGGGAATAATTTTCAAGTTGCTGAATGACTTCATTAAAAATTTTATCAAGATTATGATGGAATTTTGTTGAGACTTTTTTGATAAATTCCTTTAAAGAGATTAGCTTAATTGCATTTCTTATATCTTCATTTCGCATATACCATCCAGCATCACATATTAGACGGATTATATTATTTTCTAGAATCTCAAACATTCTAATATTTGATTTGACTGATGCCCCCCAGATGGGGCATCCGTAAGTAATTATCGGACGTAAGATAGCAGTGTAGACAAGCAATTTGTATTTCCTATCTTATTTGCTACTGACGACCATGTAGAATACTGTTTTTTAAGCACATAATTACACTTTAAATAAACTGGTAGTAAATTTAATTTGCTTATCTCTATAGTTGATGTAAATGTACAAAGAGAGGGCACAGAATTAAGTGCTTTGACCTAGGTCGTGGAAATGTATAAATCCGGCTCTGAATTTAACTCTAAAATCCACTTAGACAATGACTCTATCTGGCGGGCAGCTTGAAACTAAAATTGACTTCATTATGACAGACGATAGCAAACGCTATTGACTGGAAGGAAAAGATCCCAGCTAAGGCGATCATCTTTTTTGAAATCAAAGAATAATATAATTTTTTAATTATTTTTCCAGTAATTGGCACACAGAAAACTATAAACACACTAATTGACAACTTTCTTCATTGCAGACCCGTGTTATTAATTCACATTTACTTTGTGATAAGAAAAGTTCATTCAAACATTAAACTTTTTTTATTATTTTTTTTTAATTTTAAGGGAATTGAAATCTTTTTTTTTTCTGAGGGGGGACTTGAATTAAAATTTATTTTCGTTTTTGAATAATTAATTTTGGAGGAATGCCGTAGTGTATATTTTTTCCGTTAGATGTCGCTCATAACACCCAACTAAAAATACGGAGAAACATATGGTTAGTTTCGGGACTAGATGTGCTATCAATATTTCTAGGAGAAAATACAGGGTGGGCGAAAAGTCTACCAAATTTCGATATGGGCACCTTTCGTAGCTCGTGTCACATCTAGGCGATACTCGATCTCATTCCACGTGCTTGTCAACATGGATTATTGATGATCGGGCAATTTCTAATTCAATGGAAGCCTGTCTTGTTGATTTCGTAGGAGAACGAGTAAAAGCTTCACGTATTCGTTCGACATCGCTAGCACTGGTTGATGGTCGACCACTTCTTGGTTTATCCAGAACACTACCAGTCTCTAGAAATTTCTTATGCCAGGACAAAATGCTGTTCCGACTTGGAGGTGGTTTATTAAATTTGGTATGAAATTTACGTTGCACTTTTACAATTGATTTGCTTTCAAAATACCAAACAACACAATTCGCCTTTTCACTGGGAGAGGTCATTTTAAGAATGACGCAATTTGCAAACGAAGCGAAGAAATGGCATTCGAAACAAGAATTCCAGTATCTGGATTTTTGATCCTGTAGCGCCCTCTTTTGGCATCAGTTCGAAATTGTCTTTTGTTCGGCATATTTTCTTAAATGTGTCAAGGACTTTTCGCCCACCCTGTATTATTGACCGAGCAAAACGAGGTCTCCATTTTAATTCGACCATTCAGCATTTTGTCTGTCTGTAAATTTGTTTGTTACGCAATCACGGTCAAACGCGTTGTTCCATTTTCTTTGAATTTGGCAGGAATGTTCCTTGAAGTAAAATATATATATATAGTTGAGAGTGGGGTAAAATAGGGTACCCTTGATTCTGGCGCTAGTATTTTTCTTTTCTAGCAGACAAATACTGAATTACACTCTACTAGTCAAGAAAAAGGAACAGTCATAGTGGTGTTTTGTAGATGTTGAATGCACTGCATCTGTGAAGGTTTATTTGTTTTAAGACGTCAACTCTCTAATGTTCGTTTGATTTTAAACTGCCCTTACTTAAAAATCATTATAGTTATAAAAACTATAATTACTCCAGTTTATTATACGTTTACTAAGCATTCATACCCTATCAAACAATAAAGATTTACTCCAATAATTGCGCGGTTCTATATCTTTTTTATAACCTCTGTATTAATTTTATTTCCTCTTGTATATCTTTTGTATAACCTCTGTAGTAAAACCGGGTACTCCAAGTGGAGTAAGACCGGGACAGTCAGTATT
Source organism: Araneus ventricosus (assembly GCA_013235015.1). Classification (NCBI taxonomy): domain Eukaryota; kingdom Metazoa; phylum Arthropoda; class Arachnida; order Araneae; family Araneidae; genus Araneus; species Araneus ventricosus. The sequence goes on along the minus strand of BGPR01047471.1, from coordinate 4,628 downwards.
GATGATTCCTCCGATTAAGACGATAAAAACACATCAGACGTTCATTGTTTATGTTTTAATGATGTATTTTTTAATTTAAATGAAGAAAGGTTAATCCAACATAAACACTGTCTTAGCTATGCCCACGAAAGTTGCAGTGGCGTGGAGGAAGAAGACAATTACTTTACATGTGAATTTTGTAACTAATATTCTTAAATTGTCATCTATATTATAAAAGCCGTCCGAAATCGTCAACGCTTCAGGAATGTGGGCAACGTGCCAAAAGAGACTCTTTCCAGAAGCAACAAAAAAACTCATACAGATTTTTTTTAGCGGTTTCCTGCTTTTTTATCTATGTTGATTCATCCACACAAGGATAGTGATGATTTAATAGCAATACCAAAATTAATTTATTTCTTCATTTTAAGTGGATTTTTATGGGAGTTTAAAGCTTTCCTTCCTTTTTTAAGCCGAATTCGGTTAATATTAAAAAGAAGTTATGCTAGAATTCAGTAGCGAATCCAGAGGGGCTATCGGGCTGCGGCCCCCCCCCCCCGAGCAAGACCAGAATTCTTTATTCTATTTAAAATCACTACAGATGTTTTTTTTTTCTTAATCTCCCTTTAAAAATTTCACAACATTCCTTCCTGGCTTTTGCCAGGCTCGAAAATTTTCCCACTTTTGTAGTCATTCCATTCGTATTTGTAACATTGACTCGGTCAAAAACATGTTTTTGCTAGTTATATCATTGTGTTTTTTATTAAATTATCGAAAATATTGTAGTGTTCTTTACTCACCTGACAATAAGAATCATAAGGTCTGTAAAGTTCAAGTGTTTTGGTTTACATAAGCTATACGGTTCGACATTCGTCACGAAAATTTTTTTTAAACATCAGCCCCCCCGACTGAAATCCTGGATTCGCCACTGCTAGAATTAATTTTGTTTCATCAGTTCTGTTTTTCATGCTTTTTTTATTTTTTAAGCACTCTGTCTGTCTACAAATTAGTATACACACCATGGGATACTGTTTGTATTCCGAGTTATGACCGGGAGTTTTTTTTTTATCTAAGTTCAGCATTTTATTTTATTTTATGTTGTTTCACTGAGGAGGATTATAAGACAAAAAAGGAGAAATCTTACCGTTGTGCTTTTATTCCTTGTATCTCAGCCATCATAAAATCGGAATTCTTCTTGAAATACATTTGCTTCTTTGGATTCTGAGTTACGACAGGATTTTTTTAGCTAAGTTCAGCATTTTATTTTATTTTCTATTTTATGTTGATTCATTGAAGACGAACTCCTTTAGAATTAATTTATTTTTCCACTTCTGGGAGATCTTTACTTTCGTTTCATTTTAAGGTTCTTTCATTTTCATACTTAATTTTGGAAATGAATATTTATATATTTTGTAAAACGGAAGTTAGTATGAATTGATTCATCATTTCTGTTTTTCATGCTTTTTTATTTTTTAAACACTCTGACAATGTGCATGAGATTTTCTTCTACAACTTTCCTTAATAAACCTGTGACACTCAGATCTGAGATATCGTTGACAAGCTAAAAGCCCGTCTTAGACGGGCACAAATCTTCTAGTATAAAATATAAATGATTGCAATTTTTCCGCTGAAAATCGACTTTTCCTAATTTCCCATAATATTTAGTGGGGTAAAACCGGGCAGTTCGACTTTTTTTATAAAAAATAATAATAATAATTGATAAAAAAAAAAGTAATGAAATTGTGACTTTTCTGGAAAGATATATTGCACTCCGATAAACAATGAATATTTTAATGAAATTTGACAAGCTCTCTCTCGAATATTTTAGCTCCAACAGGCCTTCGAACCCTAGCTACCCAGTTTTACCCCACTTTCCCCTATGTAAGAGTAATTTGGCTCATTTCACAATTTTAAACTTTGTCAAAACTTGCGCTGGAGACCAGCTGGTAAAAATAGGATACTCAAAATTTTCTTTAAATACAAGAAGTGAATGAAGTGTCACAAGAGAATTACCGAAACTTATATTACTTAGTGGAACATTCGCTGAACATTCTTTAATAAGGTCTAATTTTAGATTCATCGTCTAAAAGGATACATGAATTTTTTAACTATTCCTGTAGCTTAGTATACTAACACCATTGATTTAAATGGTTGGACAAAAACAAAAAAAATCCCCTAACTTTAATTTTTAACTATTTTCATAAAATGATTATAGTAAATTGTAGATAAAAAAATTTCATATTTGAGGATATAATAATATATTTTCCCGCTTAATTTAGAACACCATAAGGGCTTTATGTATTAAAATAATCTATTGCCGATGCCTAAATCCAAACACTCATTCTCTAACTGTAATCACGTAGCGATTTCTCTTAAAAATGATTTCATACATTGCATTTACATCATAATTTACCTATTTAGTGACCTAAACATTTTGCAGAATTGAAGCAGTGATACCGCTCTAGGGGCGCTGGCCAAATTCGGCGTCTCTCCCCTACATACAGGGTGACTACTGTATTACCGCCACGAGATAAACGCTAGACACCAGGCATGCCTGTGGCGGGTGTTATGGAAACGGGATATTCCACTGCATTTTGGGGGTGAAGGAAAGGGCATTATTTCATTTGGCGGAGATAGAACAGACGGAAGTCTCGTTTTTCTTTGTACTACTGTCGAAAACGAATTCCTCGCCTTACGAAGTGCGCTTAGTTCGCCAAATGTTGCAGTTGATTTCATACCCGTTTGCCTCCTTTCTTCGACTCGCCTACTTACGGCAACCCTGTCCAGGGTTTTTCTCCTGGCGGTAGGACAGTATTCTAAGTGAGGCCCAGAAGCTAATTTCTAAACCATTAGAGATAAGTATATACTTCCAATTGGAATAAAATGCTTTAAACGACGTAAAGAATCATATTTTGTGATGTTTAAGTAAATAAATATGCTGCTGAAAAAATTGCAAGTCTGAGTTTTTATATAGTCCCTCTGTCCCTTTATAAGGATAATGAATACAAATAATACTATCAGATATCTCTACAATATAAATAACAACTGATAAAAATTAAACAAACCATTCTTAAAAATTACTAAAAATTTACAGAAATAAGATTCTATGTTGAGGAATTTGTACTAAATAACTAGTAGTTGTCTGTTACAAAAATTTAGTAGAACAGTAATCAGACTACAGAGATTCTAGAACAATAATTCTAATCTTATTCCAGTTCAGTTATTTTTTAATTTTAAAGGCTTTTTGTAACAATGTATATCAATTTATACATAAACACATTTTAAAATACTTTAATCACAAACAACAGTAAAGTTCTCATATAGTAAAATACCGTCACAAAATACGTTCTAAATATCATATGAAAAGAACAACGCAATTTTACCCTAATATTTAAAATTTTATTAAGAATATATAATTTATAACAAGCTGCCTTCGGTGACCAGCTTCGTAACTTATTAGTTACTAGCAGTACGCGTACGGCGTTGCCCGTGTAATCAGGACTTCAACAAAATAAAAAAAAGCCCACATATAATTAAATAAATGAAAGCTTTAAAAACGAAATCATAACAGAAATATATATATTATTGAGTTTGTCCGCTTCTTTTTCCTCTCGACCGAGTACCGTTAATCCAAAACAATGTTTAAAAATTACAATGTGATATTTATTACACCTCAAGCAAAGTATGAAAGGCAAAGAAATAAGTCAAGACAAGCTTCAGAATAATAATCGAAGTCATCGAGTAAATAAATCATCTCCTCGCAGAACGCGAAAGTAATGACGTCACCCTGCCCCGTCAGCCAATGAAATTGCCCGCAACGTTCCGGAGAGCTGTCGCGGGAGGAAGCCTCGCTAGAGGGAAAATATCTTTCAACTACCAGGAAAAAATTAATTAAAAAAAACGGGAAAAGATACTTTAACCATTCTTGTTTTAAATCCGACAGAACCGTTGCAATTATAAGCTGAAGAATTTTGAAAATGATATCTTTATTAGAACATCGGATGAAGAGTTTTAAGGATTCCAGAAAATTTTATTTTTGAAAAGTGACTATTTTTTAAAAAATTCCCAAAATTCAGTAAATTATGTTAGAAATTCGAAACTAACTTCACTAGAACGGAAATCGTGTGCTCTTTCCAATGGTTTATCTATTTTTTTCGTACAATTATTCTAAACCAATCTATTGAGAAATTAGTGCGAAAAATCAACCAAAACAACACAAAACATTAAATAAAAAATTTTCTAGATTAAATTTTAAAATTTCGGCTTCGAGGTGCATTGAGTCACCATTACGACTACTGTGTGCCAAATTTCATAGCTGTAAGTGCGATAGATTCGTCTGGACATCGCAAACACACACAAACATTGCCTTTTATAAGTATAGATAATGATTCACTTATATCAGAGGTTTCCAACCTTTTCTCCTTCGCGTACCTCTTGATTCTTATTTTTTTTCACGTACCCCCTACTGTCATATCCAAATCCCCCCAACCCTCCGTCCAGGCAAAGAAATTTTTATTAATACTGTTAAGGGCTTAGGATAGCTTAAGAGTGAAATGACTCGAATCAATAACATTTGCAGAACTTATTTTTGATTTTACATTTTGCTCCATTTTTAAAATTGTATTAGTTCAATGAAATACAAATGAAACCAG